>JABCRI010001096.1:0-50115 GCA_015143295.1 Tetracentron sinense | reverse complement strand
TTTTGAGGGCCTTGCACGTGCCCAACTTGTACTAGTATATATCTAACACCATTAGCTCATATCGCAAGTGGATTGAAACAAATGGCATACCCTAGCAGGCAACCGACAAATAGTAAATAATTATGGGCTTCCCATAGAGTATATTCAAAGAACAAGAAAGATCCCAAACAACAAAACCAAAAAAACTGTGCACTTTCTAATAGAAGACTAGACGAAAATCGGCAATCTAACTAGGGAGATGCAAACAAAGCTAGAAGAAAAGACTTTGCAACTACACCCACAAGAAAAAGAATAAAACTAATTAAACAACAAGGATAAAACCAAGTAAAAAACAGCAATTGTGAGTCAGCTGATCTACAAGCAGGAGAATTAGAAATGCCAAACATATGGGAAATAACTGAACTTTGTTCGGGTCCACATGCCAGAAAGGAAGAGAGTGATACCTGATCCAGAGAACTCTTGTAAGTCGATAACTAGCACATTCTCTCATTACAGCAGAAAACTACCATCAAATTTCATCCGTCTCTCATGGACCCCCCATCGGGCAGGCCATTCCAAACAACCACCCCACTGGGTTGTTAGCCCAAACCAGACAAGAGAAAGTCAAACTGGGAACATTTTCTCTCACAATTGGAAAGCGGAGAACGTATACAAACATCAAACATCCGTCTCTTGCTACTCTTTATCTTTTCTCCACGAATTCGAGCTCAAAGTATATAGATCTCAGCTTGCGCGAGCTCCCACGATAAGCACTCACCAATGAAGACTTGTATCATTACTCGGGGGAGGTAAGAGAAAGAAACTGGAAATCACAAATTATCGGTTTATCTGGGGTCGTGGAACCTTAATGTTTCTGGGATTGAAATTGTAAACAGAGTGATCCATAGGTGTTCCCATACACATACTAAGCCATACAGAAACCCAGCTAAACCAAAATTATGGATGTGAGCCCATGAACGGGAAATTAGCATTATGGGCACACTACTTTTCCTCTATGGGATCAGTTGCCATAGGTCTCGAAATACTTACTTAGGGTTCTCTTTCTGGGATGTCGAGTGAGGTGCATTTAGCAAGACGGGTCACGTTACTAAAATGAGCCAGGATTGCATACCCACCTGGAATCGAAGAGGGCCTTGGCGGGTATTCTTGAAAAGTTCGAGAAGGATGTCGCGTGGAAATTTCGATAAGGTACTGTACAAGTAGCGTAAACTTTTGTATTGGACATATAAGGATTCTGTTTGCAGAGTGTTAATCCGGTGTCACTTGTCATTTAGATTCACTTTCTTTTAGTTGTGGCTAAGATTCATTCACCTTTTGGTTAAGTTAAGGAACTAAACCTCAGGTTTTAGAAGATTTTTTAAAAAAAAACATGGGTTAAAATTCTTAATATAGTTAAAAGGTTTTAGAGGCTAGGGATAGAGATATACTCAGGAGCAATAGTTCACCTCCACTAGTGGAGGAGCTAATTATTGCTCCCGCTCTCACAACTTCCCCTTCAAAGCCCATCGTCGATTAATTTTAAAAAAAAATTAACCATAGCAGATAGGATGAGTTTGTTTAATCTAACCCACAATTAATAGGTGTCAAGGATGACACAAGGCAAGCTAGGGGGTGTGGGGCATAATGCCAAACACACAAAAAATTAACAATAGTTAATGGGTGTGTTAATTTAACCACAGTTTATGGGTTGTCAAAGATGACACATGGCGAGCTAAGGAGGTGTGCGCATACCGCCAACATATACATGCACATACATGCTATCACCGCACCTTGTTTAAGGCACTGAAAGGCTCTTACTTAAGGGCCGAGCTTGTAAGCACCTAGCTCAGCCCGGCCTTCCATTCTATATGTTACATAAGGCAGTGATTAGCACACCCTACCATTATAAGAGGTAATCTAATGTCATGGCCACATGTCCCTTTTAATACTCCTTTAACTACGGTTAAGCTTAATAAAATTAAAGTAAATATTTTGGTTCTTTTACTTTTAAAAAATCAAGCTTAGATTGTTTATCTATAGGAGTGCGTGAATCTTTTTGATGTGTGATAAAAAAGGGGCATTGACCAATGAGGACTGTACATTAGAATAGGTAGCCTACTGCAGCAGTAAGTTAATTATTTCCCTTTATGAATACAAATACACGAGGAATGGTTGCTTGGGAGAGGCTTGCATGGGAAAAGGGTCGGTGTTATCTTCACCATGACTGCTTCCCACTCATAGTTCAAGGAGACGTTAAAATTACATCTCTGGTTGTGATTTTCCCTATACTACAGATTACAGACCCCTTTCCGTTTAAACTCATATTTCTTCAGTCATTGCCTTGTGGTATGATTGAGTTTACCAAAAAATAAACTCATAATTCTTCGAAAATTTGGGGAAGAGCATAGCTCTCACCCTCAATCGTAGATAACAGGCCGAATATTAGAGAATGGATCACCTTCTGCATTCAATTAGGAACTTTCATACTCCTGTACCCAAGGTTAAAGTAAAGAATCACCACATAATATTCTTCATTTCCAAATCCAAAAAGGTCCATTATTCTAAATTCTAAATACAAACAAAAACCCTGTGGAATACATGTAGCCAACCTATGATTCTAATTTCTATAAAGATATTACTATTCTCATCCAAATATAAAACCAGTGAGTCAGTCCCCTCATATATATATATATAGATAGAGAGAGAGAGAGAGAATTACAACACAAATAGCAAATACAGAAGAAACTCCAAAAAAAAATTACTGACAACAAGCAAGTCTATGGGATCCAAGTCCTTGAATTTCTTAAAAGAAACCTTTTAATGAACTTGTTATAATATCTTTTCTGCCAACCATTATAAACTGACCACTTTGACCTGGAAAAAGATGCACCATTCCTTAAAAACCCATAGGCACTCCACCACTGCTCCTCCCGCCCTCCCCCTCAACTATGAAGAGGGTCTCTGCTAATAAGCAATGGAAGAACACCTTTATTCTGTTTTCTTCTCTACAGTTTTTTTTTTCTGGCCTGTTTAAGTTGACATAATATTATACAATTGAAAAACTGATAAAACAGCACCCACATAGTAATAGTTTATATCTGATACTCATCCATTAGTTGAAAGACGATTACATAAGAAGATGATGATCATCACTAAAAAATAAATGTCTTGCTCTGGTGCCTTTTTCAAATGATGTTAGAGTTTCTGCCTCTTGTTCTACAAACAGTCTAGTTTGATTTACTGTCCTAACACCAGTTTCCTGATGTGATGCTAGTTTCAATCAATTTGCCATACTATAAATATAAATAGTTGATTCAACACATTGAAAGAGCACTACAGCTATTGCAATTCTCCATATGAGGTGGCGGTACTGGAGATATCCTACAGTTGCATCTCCTCTCCTCGGATATTCCTTGTATAGAGCACTTGACAACCTTTTATTGGAAATCCAAAACTGTTCCCACCAAATAGCTAAGAGCATTCCTAGCAGCCTCACCAAATTTTACTCACCAAAATAACCAAAACTTACTTTTCCTATTTTGGCTACCCACTATTTTAAAACACTACCAGCAGCCTTACCAATTTAACAAAAAAGAAGGGAGAAAGAAACATTATTTTATTATTTGTGTGGGAAAGCAAGGAAGGGAGAGAGAAACATTATTTTATTATATTTGTGTGGGGCCACAATAAAGGAAGGGAGAGAGAATATTATTTTATTATTTATGTGGGACCAAAAAAAGGAAGGGAGACAGAAATATTTGGTTTGGTGAGTGTACAGTATTCAACAAACTTGTTGAGTACTGTACACTCACCAAACCAAAATGGTTATTTTGAAGAGGCTGCCGGAGACCCCTTTTTGCATTTTTTTTTTGTGTTTTGGCTCATCAAAATAACCAAAAAGTTATTTTGGTGAGGCTGCTAGGAATGCTCGAATAGGCGGTAAAAATGCATATGAAAATCCAAAAAAACTAACAAGAACTACCAATATTGATGATAAAAAAAAAAGGACAGGTATGGAATATTATCTGCAACATAACAGAGTTTTCATTAATTATTCCTCATAGTGAGCATGTAAATAATATCTTCCATTGTCCTCTATTTATCTACCAAAAAATGCAAATTAAAAAATATATATATATTAATTAAAAAAAAACTTCATGCATGGCTCAAAAGTGTTGCAGTATAAAATTAAAATAAATCCTCAAGAACTATGAGAGAGAAGCAGCAGACAGACAGGAGAAATAAAGAGGATTTATACTTACAAGTCTCTAAATGAGAATTTACACTTCTACCTAATTATTATCAAATCAGAAATAAATAGGACTTATGACAAATTTGACTTGAAATAAACTTCTCCCATACGCTTATCAATTGGTTTCACATTTGACTCTGAACAAGCTTTCTCCTTACAGTTTTCTATTACCCTGAGATCATTCAAAGTTTTTTTCTGCTTTTGTCTGAATTCACACTATGATTAGCAACACTAAAATCATTCTGGGTTACTTTATTTACTTTTGAATTTGAATTCATAATAGCTTTCATCTATTGACATTTCTCTAAAACCCCGAATCAATTCACTCCCTTTCCCACATTTGAGACCACATGATCAACTTCACTAACTGAAATTCTTTCTAGGGTTTTGACAAACCAATCTGATACAGAAAACAGAAAGAAACCAAGTAAAATCAGAAGGTAATAGATGCAGCTCCATAGTATGCTGGAGTAAAATCAGAGGGAAATAAAAACTAAAAAGAAACTGAGTAAATGATTGCTCTTTGTTGCCCATGATATCATTCCAGAATCCAGACTCAAGACCAAATGTAAAACCAAAAGTACTTTTCCTGTCATCTGCACAACATTCTCAAACACAGTTGTAGAATAGAGATGATCGGTTTCTAGGTAAGAAACTGGGAAAAAAAAGATATATATGTTGGAATATGGATTCTAAGCTTATTGTTGACTCTTGCAATGGCTGAATTAGATGCCCATGGATTAACCAGTGATGGAGAACATATAGAAGCTATTATATGCCGGCATAGTTTGAGCATTTGGCATGCTTTTGAAGAACCCAACTTGGTTGCTAGACATTTTTGACTAACCATTCTCCAAATATTGGTAGATCCCATAACATCACATCTTTCAATGATGTTTCAAGGAATGTCAAAGCTGTGAATTTTCTGGATAGGGTAGGTTTCCAAAACATTAGATTTTGTTGATCTTATTGGCATATACCATGATCAGTGAGTATATATTTCTTTAAGGGGGTAAGATTTCTAGGGTTAATCCTATGGACAAAAGCTACTTTGTGTTTGACATGCTGCAAAATTAGCTTTTTACTGCTAATTCTCTCATTTTTTACTTCTAATTCTGCTAATATTTTTTTTTATTGCTAATTCTCTAATATTGATTTATGTTCGATGGAAGAATTCTCTTTAAAATGCACATAAATTATTTCCAAGATAAAAATTATTTTCCTCAACATTTTCCCTCCAAACAAACAAAGCTAAAAATAAATAAATTGGATTGCTAATACAATTCTTAGTTGAGTTTTGTCCAATTTCTTCTCTTATTTTCTTAGCAACCAACATAGGGCTAGGATAAAAACTTTATCATTTCTTTTCAAACCAAACAGATTTAACCTTTTTTTATAACTAGGGAAATGTTTTATGCCCAAAAACATTTTAAGAAATGGAACCAAGTTCCGAATACACACCTTTGGAGCCATTATGATATCTTAGTCATGGCAATGGCATTTGTATGCCATAATTTGAAAATAAAATCTTGACTACAAGACCTATATCAATATCTTCTTCCCATCTGGAAGTCTTAAGGTCTGACTGAATTTCAATAATGTTGGGATGACAATAGGGTTTTTCAAATGAGAAAGAAAGACATCAAGCACGGGACAGAAGCTCTAAAGCTTGTCAATGGAAGTCTTTTTCATATGATATTAGAGTTCTGCTCTTGTTCTACACAGTCTTGTTTGATTTACTATGCTATCACCTGTTTCCTGATGTGATGTTAGTTTCAATCAATTTGCCATACTATAAATATAAATACTTGATTCAACACATTTAAAGAGAACTACAACTATTGCAATTCTCCATATGAAGTGGTGGCACTGGAAATCTCCTACAGTTGCATCTCCTCTGATATTCCTCGTATAGCACTCTGACAACCTTTTATCGGAAATTCAATACTACTCCCATCAAATAGCTAATAGGTGGTTAAAATACAGAAGAAAATCCAAAAAAACCAACAAGAAGAACTATCAAAATTGATGGAAAAAAAAGGACAGGTTAGGAATATTCTCTGCAACATAACAGAGTTTTCATTAATTTAATCTGATATTCGGAATGTAAATATCCTCATTGTCCTCTATTTATCTACCCAAATAGAAAATTAAAAACAAATACAAAAAATAATTTTTTTAAAAACTCCATACATGGTTCAAACGTGTTGCACTATATAATATCAGAAAATTAAAATAAATATTCAAGAATTTCCATCTAAGAGAGAGAAGCAGCAGGTGGACAGGAGAAATAAAAAGGATTTATCCTTACAACTCTCTAAATGAGAATTTACACTTCTACCTAACAATTATCTAAATCATAAATAAATAGGACTTATGACAAATTTGACTTGAAATAAACTTCTCCCTTACGATTATCAATTGGTTTCACATTTGAAACTGAACAAGCTTTCTCCTTACAGCTTTCTATTACCCTAAGATCATTCAAAGCTTTTTTCTGCTTTTGTCTGAATTCACACTAAGATTAGTAACACTAAAATCATTCTGAGGTCCTTCATTAACTTTTCTATTTGAATTCATAGTAGCTTTCATCTGCTGACATTTCTCTAAAATCCTAAATCTATTCACTCCCTTTCCCACATTAACTTTTCAATTTGAATTCATAATAGCTTTCATCTGCTGACATTTCTCTAAAATCCTAAATCTATTCACTCCCTTTCCCACATTTGAGACCACATGATCGGCTTCACTAACTGAAATTCTTTCTAGGGTTTTGATGGACCAATCTGATACTATAATTAGAAAGAAACCAAGTAAAATCAGAGGGTAATAGATGTGGCTCCACAGTACACTGGAGTAAAATCAGAGGGTAATAGAAGGTAACCGAGTAAATTATTGCTTCTTTGTTGCCCATGATATCATTCCAGACCCAAGACCAAATGTAAAACCAAAAGTGCTTTTCCTGTCATCTGCACAACCAGCCCTTTCACTGTCAGAATACGAAATAAGTGTAAAATCACTCACTTGGTGGCACTGAATTCCAAAATTCAATGTCGCTTTGGGATCCCTCAAGCTTAATGTTGACGCTGCTTCTCGAGGTAACCAAAGTCTATCAGGAGGAGGTATTGTAAGAGACCATCATGATAATTTTGTTGCTGCTTTTTTCTCAATCTATAACATTCTCAAACACAGTCGTTGAATAGAGATGATCAGTTTCTAAGTGAGAAACTGAACAAAAATGATATATATGTTGGAATAATGATTCGAAGATTATTGTGGATTCTTGCAATGGCTGAATTAGATGCCCATGGATTACCCTGTGATGGAGAACAGATATAAGCTATTCTACGCTGGCATAGTTCGAGCATTCAAGCATGTTTTCGGACAACCCAACTTGGTTGTTAGACACTTTTAGCTAACCATTCTCCTAATGTTGGTAGATCCCATAGTAATCACAATATCACATCTTTCATTGATGTTTCAGGGAATGTCAAAGCTGCCATTTTTCTGGATAGGTTTGGTTTCCAAAACATTAGACTTTGTTAGTCTTATTGTCAGATGACATGATCGGGTTGTTTTTAAGGGGCTACGACTTCTAGGTTTAATCCTATAGAGAAAAGCTACTTTGTGTTTGGCATGCTGCAAAATGAGCTTTTTACAGCTAATTCTCTAATATTGCTTCATGTTTGAGTGAAAAATTCTCTAAAAATTATTTTCGAGAATTTTTTTTTTCCACAACGTTTTCCCTCCAAACAAACGAAGCCTTAGGGGAAAAAAAAAAAAAAACCTTTATATTTCATTTCCAACCAAACAAATTTAACCTGTTTTTACCATGGAAATGTTTTTAAGCCCAGAAACATTTTCTAGAAATGGAACCAAGTGCAGAATGCAACATTTGGAGCCATTATCCTATCTTTTTTTTGGACCTATATCAATATCTTCTTCCCATCTAGAAGTCTCAAGGTCTGACTAAATTTTACTAATGCAGAGATGACAATAGAGTTTTCGAATGAGAAAGAAAGACAAAATCTTAGCTCAGGAACAGATCTAAGGCTTGTCTGTGGAAGGAAACTTGAAGACTGTAATAGACTAGGTAAGAAAGAATGGCGAGTGGCGACTCTCCTCGGTAATCTTCGACATAGACTGAGCATTAGATTTTGAAAACCTTGAATTTCACATGTGTATAAGGAGGCCAATGCCTTGGCAAATATGAGGCAGGATCTAACCCATGAGAGCATTAGAGGAAAATATCAACCAACCAGGGGAGGTAGCAAGGATTGCAAGAGAGATGTACTAGGCAGGACTATTTATGGTTTGCATGGTTCTCCTTATGAATGTTTCAAAGTTACCAAGGGAAGCCACTCATTTAAAAACCATGGAAACTTGATATTCCAGCCCACAAGTTCCCAATCAAATATTTAGCATTTCGGATTCAAGCCCACAAGCTTCTTGTAGAATCCCTACAACTAATTGGAAGCTGAACAGGTATTACACTGTACATTCAACTTCCAAAGAGATAAGCTCAAACAGCTAAATAGGATCAAAATATGTGATCTCTATCAATGGGCCTCACTCCAGGGGGGATTGCCACATTATTCCTCCTAGTGGATTAGAATGCAAGGCGGTACAGACAAAGTTTTGGAATGGCACTGGAGAAACTATTTTATCTGTGGCTTTGTTTCTTTATGTGATCAAATGACGATTGGGATGTAGGCTCATCGATATGCCCACACAAACTGAAAATTCCTAAGATCAAAGACAACAATGCAGAAACATAACCATACCCCAACCAGGATAGCCTGAAGGAGTTTTCACGTGTAGGAAATATATTGTGGAGCACGTTGCTTGGGGAAATCTTTTGGAGGCTTTGGAGCGAAAGGAATAACAGAATTTTGAAGGGTTTAAAATCTTCTCTTACCAAACTTAGCTCCAATATTGGGTGGACTTTGCACCTTTGGTTGAGTTACCCTGGAATGAAATCTGCATGTTTTTTGTATAGTTGGTGTCATTTAGCCCTATGTGACTCCTAAATATAAATTTGTTGTTTTGTTTTTGTTGGGGACAATATGCCTCCTTTCACTTATGATTCTCATTCTATTTGTACAATTCTAGTTGTATATATATATATATATATATTACACATATATGTTTTAAAATGAAATAACTAAAACTCTCTATTGTCAAACCGGCGTCTTCTGATAAAGAAGATAAAAAAAAAGATGCTGACAAAGGGCATGTGTGGCTTGTCTACAATGGTCTTTCCATCCTTGTCTAGTATAAAATTTCATAATCTGTTTGCCTTAATGAGCACGAGCACATGCATGAGCACATTATGCACTTTGGGCCAATTTTGTGGTGAGTGCATTCCTAAATTAAACAACTTATCTTGGATCATCCTCCTTAACCCTGTAGTCAAGCTCATCCTCATGGGCATCTAAGAAAACTCTAGTAAAATTTTAAACTAGATTATCATCACTTCAACATTGGAGAAACCATAGAAGTAAAAAATAAGAAGTAAAATCCTGATTAGCATTCATTATAAAGAATAAAAGAAAATATATAGGACCTCAACCCCCGATCCGAATTTGGGCCATCAACTCCCGATCAAACTATTCAACTAAGGCACAACCTATTTGATGGGTAATCAATGGGCCATGGCCTAAAATTCAGGTTACTGTATTTCCAATTATAGAACACTCCCATGTATTAGAATCACTGGAAACGACCAATAGAACCCAAAGCAAGACACTATATATTTACAACTGCAGTTATGCAAGACTGCCCAAAACCCCCAAAAAGGGGTTTCATGCTCAATATCTTTTACTTAGGAATTGCCTGGAAAATCTGGGAAAAGAAAAATCAAGTCAAATTTAACCCTCCCTCCCGTGCTTTGAATGTTTCTTGGCGTGGGTCCATGACCTTAACTCTTTCAGTAATCCATTTACAAAATATCACAATGCCCCCATTATGGTCCAGCTACCCAAATTTCTAATAACAAATCATCTAGAACTAGCAATAACAAGTAAGTTTTTCCTACTACTATAAAATAGTTCTGGAATCCCCACAAAGTTATTTTCCAATTTATATGAAATTCATTACTTAAAATAATCAAGAAACATGATAAACTACAACGATATAAGAAATAGATAGAGGTGAAACCAATAACGACTCTGCGAGACCACCGAAAGACATCACAAACTTAAAAAATTACATTAACACGTGGGCCACATCTCCAATAAAAGTACTCTACAGATTCTCGCTACTTATGTTATTTAGCATTTCTCTCTCCTTTTCCTTGCCTTTCATCTCATTTTCCTTATCTTCCCTGCATTTAAAATTAATTTTGATTTTGAGGCAGGTAAGATGCTTGCAGGTGTGATGCACTATTGGACTCTCTTCAAAGGCAGAGAAATGGTTTCTCTCCATCCTACTTGATCCAGGTTTCATTTTCTATTTACTTCATTCTTTCCTTGTTATTTGCTACTTTTGTGGGACTGTTTGCATCACCAAGTAATTTCTCTTCATTCTACTTGATCCGGCAAAAAATTTCAATTCACTTCATTATTTACTTGTTATTTTCGGCTTTTGGGTACTCAAGGTGAGTTTTTTTTACCCAAGACATCTTTGTCAAATGTCTTGGACAGAAGTCCACCGGTATCCCAGAATCAGACCTTACCAACTGGATCAGTGATTCAGTGTTTAAGGAATGTTGGCATTTCACATTATTGAGCAAGCTGAACTGAAACTGTTCCAGATTCATGTCTAAGATACTAGCACATTTTTATGTAAGCAGTAAAGACTAAGACTTTGCAGCTATCATATTGATCGAGTTGCCTTGGATTTGCTAGAGTCCAATTACTTACAGCTCGACCACTAACTATATTAGTGTTCCTTAAATTTTCTTATGAAAAAAAATTAACAGAGAATAATATCAAACAATTGGAATGTGGAGCGATCTTAAATCTTATTTATCAACAACTCAACCATAGATTAATGTCCAAACGCCCTCTACAATAACTATTTTTTCAGAACATGAGATGACCCAAGCGACCGGTGAGAGAGAAGATCCTAGTCATATGAAAAAAACATAAAGAATAATTGTTTATTTACCTCGAAGTTAGTCTTCCTCTTTCCCTTATCATTGCCTCTCCACTCCACCACTGCTGGTCCTCAGTGAAACAATGCTCCCCACATGCGTAATTGATGTATATGCATCCTCATCCTCAGGGTGAGGATGAGGATGTATGGGAGACCCATCAATTTCAACATCCATACACATTTTGCTTTCTGGGTCATAGGAAACCAATAATCTATCCTCATGAGCTAGTAAATATTTGCCATTATTCAAAATGCATAGCGGCCTCAAGTCATACAAATACAAGTCACTCTCAAGTTTTGTCTCCTCAATAACAAGTTGTTTTGTCCATGACTCCTTCACACCATATTGCTTCATCACCCATACCACGGAGATGTTCTGATCATAAGGATAACTATAAGATAAAGACAGGCACCCTCCTAACACTCCCAAGTTCATGTCATACCTTGATATATCAGGGGGAAGTTCAGTGGGATGCTCAACGACTTGGAACTCCTCTTCCCCAACATCGAAAGAGATAATTGGAGAACCTCTCCAATGAATTGCTCCATTCACAACTGAATCCGATGGCTGGTAACATCCAATCTTTATACTCTTTATCTCTCTCCACGAATTCGAGCTCAAAGTATAGATCTGAACTTTTTTCGCGCAATGACCAATGGCCACTCTTATGACCTTGTACTCATTACTCGGGGGATGGTAACAGAAAGAAATCTGGGAATGATAAGTTATCGGTTTTATGTCGGGTTCGGGAAGCTTAACGTATTCTCCAGTAATAGGATTGAATATGTAAATAGAGTCATCGTCATAGAAGTCCCTTACACATACTAAGCCATTACAAGAACCCACTAACGAAAAGTTGGGATCTGAGCCCATGAACGGAAATTTAAGCTTTATGGGCACATTGCTTTCCTCTATGTTATCTAGAATATAAAGTTGACCATAGGTCTCGAATATAATACTAGGGTTTCCGTTCTGGGATGCTCGAGCGAGGTGCATTTGAGCAAGATGAGGGTCACGTACTAAATTGAACCAGGATTTGCATACCCATCTGGAATCGAAGAGGGCCTTGGCGGGTATTCTTGAGAAGATGTCGAGAAGGATGTCGCTTGGGAGTTTCGAAAAGGGATTCTTCTCTTCTTCTGTGTCGTTCATGTTTCTCTTCTTCTTCGCCATTTGTGCTTTCTCCATTCTCGAAAGGGTATGATCGGTTGCAGAGAAGAGGCGAGAGCTGATCTCTGTTAGGGTAGGAATTTGGTTGAGAAGAGGAGAGACAAGAAGAAGAGAAACAGGGTTACATCAATCAGGGCTATCAATCAGCAACGGATTTCCTATGGCAGATGCCGCGTATTATACTCGGGCCTCTTTTGCCTACGCTTTAAAATAAGGAATAAGGAGGTGATAGCATGGCATGTAGGGGCACATGGGTAAGGGTCAAACCGTGAACCGACCAGCATGGTTCGGTTTGGTTCCTTTTTTTATAGTCTCGGTTTGGTTCCAGGTCCTATTTTATTTTAACGGAGTTTCTTCGGTTTGGTTTTGGTTTGCTCTAATTTGAAATCGAACTGAACTGAACATAGAACCAAATGTGAAACCCACAAATTGAACCAAACCGAACTAATAACCGAATGTGGAGCTCGAGAACTGAAAACCGTATGAGAACCGAATCGAACCGGTTCTGGGTCTATACTTTTTATTTTTTGAAACCTAATCCTAATAAGAACCAACTCGTGGATAGAACTGAACCAAACCAAGGATCTACGGTTCGGTTCTGGGTTGGTTTTTTTCCAAACCGAGGCTTTACGGTTTGGTCCTGAGTTAGTTTTTTTAGAACCGAAGTTCATCGGTTTGGTTCCAAAAATTCTCAGAACCGACCCAAATCGAACCGTGTACACCCCTAATAGCATGTTCGAATATGTTGGGCAGTACACACCTCCTCAGTTCGCCATGTGTCCTCTTTCACATCTATGGATTGTGGTTAAGGTTCACTTCATCCTATAAGTTAAATAATCTAACCTTCGTTTTTTTTTTTTAAATAACCTTGGTTATGATTCACTCACCCTTAGCATCAACCATCCAACCTTAGTGTTTTTTTTTTTTTTTAATATATATTAATAATAATTTAGTTAAAATAATCATTGTTAAAAAGGGGTTAAAAGGGATACGAGGACAGTGCAGTCAGCTAAGAAGGGGACCTAGCGGTCCTATTCTCATGACTATTTTTTTAGAATATTCTTCTAGAAACCACGGTTAGATTATTTAACCATAGGGGTGAGTGAATCTTAACCATAATTAATGAACACCAAAGAGGACACATGGCGAGCTAGGGAGGTGTGTGCATACCACCCAACATAACCCTGCACATACATGCTATCACCTCCTTGTTTAAAGCCTTCTCACACGTCACCAAGGCTATGTGGAGCATAATACTGTTGACTCACTTGTAATTAATAACTTTAGTGGAAAGAAATTATATTAATTATAAGAGAATATTATATATAAGAATCTATTTGTCCAATTAAAATTTTCTTTTCATAATTTCTTTTAAATGTATATTATATTTTTCCATATAAAATTCACGTTGATACAAATGTACAGTATAAGGCTAGTATATGGTAATTTCAGTTTGATTAATTTAACCTATTTTTCAAAGAAAATAAGAAACATCCTTTATTTTAGAAAGAGATAATAATTTATTTTAAACTTGCTTTTGTGGGATTCTCCCTTTTTGTTAATTATTTTGAAGTCTTCATTCAATGATTTTTTTAGTTTTTTCTTTTTAAAATATCTAAAATTTTGTATTATGTATATGATAATTTATTATAAATAGCCAAAATATCTAAAATAATAGGGTGGTGCTACGCGCACCCCAACTTTTGATGAATATACACCATAAGTGAATTTTTGTATAGAAAGACGATAATACCCTTCGTAATGTCTTCTTCCTATTTCTCATTTTCTACCAACCAAGCAACCCCCTCTTCATCATCTGAAAACCACGTAAGATGATTATAGTATACATAATCTCGAATTCTCATGAAATTAAGAGACTTTTGAAAAATATAGTATACATGATCTCGATTTCCCATTTTCTCTTTGGGTAGCTTCCATTTCATGAGCCTAGAGAGCCTCACGCTGTCACGCATAAAGGAGGCGTAAATGCGTAGAGGAGAAGAATTTTGATTACAAAACTCCACTCATGTACCTGAACTGAAAATGGAGTTACCAGTGACAAGTGCTAGACTAAAAGAATTTTGTATGGGCAACGGCAACAGTAATTGGAGTTTCGGGCGTGGAGATAGAACTCAAGTTTACAGAGTTGCAGGTTGGAAGCGTGACTGCCATGGAAGCTTTGATTACAAAACTAGATGCTCTCAATTATTTTCTGTACTGCAAGATTCTTTAGCAATTCATCCAATTGAAGTATTCTGTTGAACCCCATATTGGGACCCTCTTGTACTCGATCTTCCTCTATGAAACCTTTTACCTTCTATTTTTCTCTACTATTACCACAACTAGTAGAGAGAGAGAGAGAGAGATTTTGGAATTGGAAATAGAATTTAGGAGAAGATGGGTTGGGGTGTGGGGACCCCGGGGGGGGGGTTGCTAGGATTTGGCCAATAAAATCATGAGACAGGAGGTTTGCCAGGGCAGGAGAACAATAAGGAAGAAGATGGGTAAAGGGTATAATTGTCTTATTGTTCCTTAAATTGTGTTATGGTGTATATTCATCAATTATTGGAGTACGGGTAACACCACCCAAATAATATATCCCTTTCTTTTCCTAATACCTAAACCATCATAAAATGTTTATAGTATAAAAACCTCTCTTATAATTAATAATATATTGAAACTTTCTTAAAAGGAGAAAATACATTTACATCCCTTGAGGTTTGACGAAAATACACATAGACCCCCTCAGTTTTCAGAAAATATATTAGGTACCCTTACTTTTTAAAATAATGGCACTTACACCGCTTCCATCAGTTGACCGTTAGTCAACTAACAGAATTACTTTTTAAAGTATATAAACTTCCAAAATTGCTCTTTCTACTAGAAACCAAATCCTCTATAGCCCTTGAGGTCACCATGTGTCCCTTTTGACACCCCTTAAATGTGGTTAAGATTCACCCACCCTTAGGGTTCACCCACCCATCCTTGGTTCTTAGAAAAAAAATATTAATTCTTTTTTTTAATATTAAAAAACACTAAAAACAGTTTTTAATTTTTAAAAACAGATTTAATATTAAAAAAAAAAAAACAAAGATGGGTGGCTGAACCCTAGGAGTGGGTGAATCTTAACCACGGTTAAGGGGTGTCAAAAGGGACACGTGGTGACCTCAAGGGGTGATGACCGGATTTTCCAATAGTATATATGTATATTATAATATTTTAAAAATAAAATAAAAATACTATATACGTATATTAAATTATAATAAAATATTATATCTAACGAAATAAAAAAATTCATAATATTATGAATATCATGAATATATTTAATTTAATAAAATATTAGAAAAATTAAAACTCCGAAATTTTGGCGAGAAATCCGAAATTCTCGAAATTTCACCGAGAGATCGCCATGGTCCCTTTTGACACCCCTTAACCGTGGTTAAGATTCACCCACCCCTAGGGTTCAGCCACCCATCTTTGTTTTTTTTTTTAATATTAATTCTGTTTTTAAAAATTAAAAATTGTTTTAGTGTTTTTTTAATATTAAAATATTTTAAAAAAGAATTAATATTTTTTTCTAAAAACCAAGGATGGGTGGGTGAACCCTAAGGGTGGGTGAATCTTAACCACAGTTAAGGGATGTCAAAAGGGACACATGGCGACGTCAAGGGCCGTAGAGGATTTGGTTTCTAGTAGAGATGGCAATTTTGGAAGTTTTTACAATTTTTAAAAGTAATTCTGTCAGTTGACTAACGGTCAACTGATGGAAGGGATGAAAGTACCATTAAGGGTGCCCTAATATATTTTCTGAAATTTGAGGAGGGCTTGTGTGTATTTTCGTCAAACCTTAGGGGTGCAAATTTATTTTCTCGTTCTTAAAAAATTATTAAATAGTAAGTATAAGAGACACTATAGAACCAAGTTGGTTCCTTATAGATTTATTAATTATTAGAGATTATTAAGTTATAAAATATTAATTATAAGAGGGCTTACTATACTTGGCATATGCCAAAGCAGAGGTGGAACAAGGGGCGAGGGGGTTGTCATGGCCCCCCAATTTTTTGAAATTTTAAAATATTATATGTATAAATATTTTTAGAAATACATAATATATATAGTTGCTCTCCAAAAAATAATTTTTTTATATCTTCTTTATCTTTACTATTATAACGCGAGAGGCAGCCGTCGATGATTTTTTCAAAATTCCCATACTACCCTTATATAAAAACAAAACTTTGGTTTAATGTTTGCTTTAATTCCCAAACTATCCCTTATCTTTGATTTAATTTCGAAACGTCCCTTGCTCATCTATCTATTTTGAATCACAGCCAATCACGATTGAACTCAGGGAGAGTTCAGTCGCACCAGCAGGTTAAGACGTGACCCTTTTAACTCTTATTAACTGTGGTTAACTCCTTCCCCTCGCTCTTACATGCATTGCACGTGCCACTAGCGAGTTCAATCGCACCCACGGGTTAACACGTGTCCCTTTTAACTCTTATTAACTGTGGTTAACTCCTTCCTCTCACTCTCACGTGCATCGCATGTGCATCGCATGTATGTATAATATAAGAGGATTGATTTTTTATGTGTCCCTTTTAACCCTTGTTAAGATTTATTATCTTAGGAGTTAAATTTTTTATAAATAAAAACCAAGGGTAGATGTTTAAACTCTAGGGGCAAATGAATCTTAACCACAATTAATGGGTCTTAAAAGGGACATGTGACAAGTAGGGGAGGTGCGCGTGTTCCATTGAACACAGAACACGAGTGTGGAAAAACAATTTCCATAATATAAAAATATTGTAATTTTAGAGTAGTGATTAGCCCACCCCGCATTTGACTACATAATCAAATGCCTTCCCATTTCATCTCCTTTAACTGTGGTTAAGCATAACCAACCTAAACTTGTTATTTTATTTATTTTTTTTTTTAAAATCAAGATTAAATGGATGAACTCTGGGTGAGTAAATCATAACCACAATGAGTGGGTTTTAAAAGGTGGGTAGGAACCAACGAAGATGGGCCTATTTTTTCACTTTTTCTTGTTACTGAACCCCTTTTTCAAGTCGAATGCAATATTAATAGAATTTTATGACCACGACCCATTACTTAAAAAAGAAAAATCTGCAGGGGCTACGCCTCCAAATCCCCAAGTCCCCATACTCCAATTCCATTAATTTTCTTGAAATATATAGTTTCCCCCACCCATAAGAAAAAATTCCTGGCTCTGCCCTTGTGCCAAAGGAAATCTGTTACCCCTATCAATCTGGCCCTGACCCGGTCATAGGGTGGAGCAGATAGTGGTATATCTGAATTCATATCCGATTATATATCCGAATAAATATCTAGCGGATAGTGAAATATGATATCCATATCCGACTCTGCTTAAAATATCCGGATTCGAATAGTATCCGAATTATCCGATTATTTAAAAAGAAACTAAAAAATATAAATAAATATTTTAAAAATGTAAAAATATATAATTTTTTATTTAAAAAATATATTTTAAAGGTTATATTAATTTTATAGATTTAAAATATATTATATAATTGGACGAATATTTATCGGATCACTAGTATCTGAATTTATATCCGATTCTAAATGGATAGTGATTTTACTATTCGAATTCGCTCCACCGGATACCTATTCGGATAATTATCCAGCTAAACGGATTCGGATATGAATCAGATACGGCTAATATCTGCATCCGTTTACAGCCCTACCCGGTCGACCCTTCAAAGCTTGCAAAATAGGGTTTTTTCCTTTAATAACACCCTAGGGTCGAACTTGGCCTAATTTTGGAAGGCCCTCTTACTTGAAGGTGAGGGCCCAACTTGGTAAGCACCTAGCTTCGTCTGACATATGTTATATCATATATAATAATATATATTTAATAATATAATAACTTAAGACTTACAATAACCTAAAAAGGTTAAGTCGTCATGTTTGTATGTAACATACTAATACTGCAAACTGTAGTGTAGTATCTTTCTAATATAGTAACTCTTAATTTTTTTTTTTGTTTTTTTTTTTAAATCTAATAGAGGCTAAGACCTTGTGTATGTGTAACATACTAATAATTTAGTCTCTTTCTAGAATCTTTAATGTCACTACTTGTGACTTACAACATTTTTAAAAAATAAAATGGTAGTAATACTAATAATTTAACGGTAACAATTAGGGGGTGTACTAAAAATAACAATCTAACTGTACTAAAACTCCATTGTGTTTCTCTTTAAATTTCATTGTTGGTCCCCAAGCCCGAATAAAGGATGAGGGTTGTATGTTAGGTTAGTAATCAATGTAGAAAAAAATCACTAAAACATGATATAAATTTTTTTGTCCTTTCTACCATTTCCCGACCCTGACTCTTGAGGGTAGGGCTTGGGCCTAGCTAGTTCAGGCTTTGTAAGGGATAGGGCTTGGTTAGGGCCCCACCCTAGGGAATGAGGGTTGGGTCAGGGTAGCCTATACTCAATGGTTATGTTTAGGTGTCGCTTATGACTTGACTTTCACATGATATTTTTTTGTCTCTTTTTTAAAAAGAAAACCTCCCGGTGGGGAAAGTAGGGTTTAATGAGACCCCTACCAATTTATTAATAATAAAAGAACTTATTACAACCAAGAGGTGAGAACATAAACCTTACCCCTAGATCTAAGAGAACAAAACTCAAACAACCTAACCTTTAACTCCTAAAGTTAAATAAAGAGGACTTATCAATCCGGATCATACCTTTGACAATAGGGGTGTCAACGAGCCGAGCTGGGCACTGCTCGAGCTCGGCTCATTGGAATTTTACAGATGCCCAGGCTCGGCTCGGCTCGTCTACAAATTGTTGAGTTCGACTCGGCTCGATAATTTTTTCTTAAAGAAATAAATTGATAAGCACTAAATTCAATTAAAAAAATTAAAAGGACATTTTTTTTCTTTGGGATGTCATGTGACTCACGTGAAAGCCTGAGTTAAAACTTAAACAGAAATAATTATGTTAATGTATACTAAATATATTTTAGCAAAAAAAATTATACTAAATATATAATATGAATTTAAATTTTAAAGGGTATTATTATGAAATTAATCGAGCCGAGCCGAGTTGAGCTGAGCCACCTATTGTTCAAGCTCGGCTCATTTATTTTTCGAGCTCACTTTTAAGGCTCAACTCGGCTCGGCTTGGCTCGGCTCAACGAGCTTAAAGTAAAAGCTCGAGCTCGATTTATTTCGAGTCGAGCCCGAGCTGGCTGGCGAGCCAGCTCGGCTCATTGACACCCCTATTTGAAAATAAGTAATAAATTATAAATTTTCAAGAAGACTTTACTATCTAGTTTAATGCAAGCTTCTTTCAAAAGATACTCAGCCACCTTATAATTCTCCCGGAACACATGTTGAAATTTGATATTGCATTTAGCCTTCAGCCTAGTAATCTCTTTCCACCAATACCAAGTCTTCCAAAGAGGAACAACAAAGTTATTAATCACATCGATAATAATTTTTTTAATCACTCTCAACAATAATATTGGAAATGTCATACCTTACACTGGATCAAATTGAAGTTTATAAACTTGGGAATTTGGAGGGAGCGGGGCTGTTTGATTTTTCACCTTGATTATTATTAGGTTAGATTTGGGTTGGGCTCCCCCATCCGATGAGTTATAGTACTTAACTAATAACTATTACTGAAAGCCAAGTAGGTGGTGGCCGCTTTCATTAGGATGGTTATCCAATTAAAACATCACTAATCCACGCCTCTTAATTTCCCTCTCCATTTTATAATATGCAACTATTCAAATCCTTCTAAATCAATTTAGGTTATGTTTGGTTGAACGGTCTATTTTTTTTTTTTTTAAACAAAATTTTGAAATTTTTTCATAAAACATATTTGGTAAACATGTTTTTTAAATTTAATACCATTTAAAAAAAAAAAAATCAAAGTAACATGGAATTCCCGTTACCTTAGTTTTAAGAAATAGAAAAACAAAAAGACTATAAATGAAATTTTATATTTTATAAAGAAAAAATTACCCTTCTCTCTAAAACTACAGTTTTATAGAGAAAAAATTGCTTTTTAAAATTCTATTATAGATTTTTATATTCTTAAGACAAAAATTCGCTTCCTGTCAACCATCTTGATCGTCCATTACCTTTGAATCTGTTACCTTACTAATTATAAAGATCAAATTGCCCTTCTACTACTATAATATCAATTTTTAGAAAGACAAAATTGCTCTTCTTAAAAATGTAGGTGACCTTTTTATAAAAAATACAAAATTACTCTTCTTTAATGCAAGGTGTTAAAAACATAAAATAAATTTTTATATTTTTATAACAACAAAATTGCTCTTCTTTCTCTACTACTAAATTTATATAAAGACAAAATTCTTGTTCTACTACTATAATGCCAATTTTTATAAAGATAAAATTTACTAAAGTCTATTATAGATTTTTATAAAGACAAAATTGCCCTTCTTTTTCTTCTACTATATTTTTATAAAGACAAAATTACCCTCCTACTACAATGTCAATATTTATAAAAACAAAATTTAATTCTTAGTACTCCCACCTTGCCCCTCTTTTTTGAGGGAGTTGTGTGTGTGAGCACAAAAATTTACTCACGGGGAAAAGAGTCGCCACCTATGCATTCAGAATAGATAAGTCCCCTGAGAAAGTTGGATAAGGTCTTGTTCTATGGTTTGAGATCAGGGTAAATGGTTCAATTAAGTCCGGGGAAGGTGTTAGGCACCTCGAGGCTTCCATTTTACAATGGTTCCCTACTCCCTGAGTTTAAGCCAATTAAAGTCAATATTTGCTAAAATGCCTGAGTATTTAAGTTAACACTAATCTAAGAAAGGAAAAAACTAACTAGGGTCGAATCCGGGTTAGGTTGCCTACATACTCACAGGGTGAGATCAGACCGAGCGTAGTTCTGGCATGTGAGCCTATGCCGAGGCAAGGGGTGTGTGTGTGTGCACCAAGGGTGGCTAACATGGTCTAGTCAGGTAGACTAGGGTTTGGTTGACCGAGGAGGTTCAAATGCATGGTTTAGGCCTGGTAAGCATAGGGGTAGTTCGGTAGACTAGGGCAGAGTTTAGCCGGGTTGCTAACAAGGTGCTCTAAAAGCAGAGATGTGAAGAGGGGACTCTAGGGAAGAGTTCAAGCCCGATGTGGGCCCCAGGGGTGGCCTGGAGTGGGCCCCACAAATGGCCAAAGGCACTGTACCTGAAATCACAGAGAAATAGCGGTAGATGGTCTACAGCCATTACCAAAATAGGCAAACAGAGAAATAGCGGTAGATGGTCTACCGCCATTCTGCACAGTGATGGTTTTTTGAATTTTAACCATGGTTAGGACCATGGAGCCACTTTGGAAGGACCAGGGTGAGGCAAGGGAAGACAAAGGGGTTCAACCTAGGCCCTGGACATGGATTAGGGCCCACCTAAGTTGGCTAACCAAGCTTAAATCAGTGCAAGCTAGGAATGGCGGTACTGAGTTTACTGCCATTCCTGGTTTTGCTCAAAACCGTGATTATGCCCATAGAGGCTGTGCACCAATGTAACCAGGGGTTCCCCCATGAAGTGAGGGACCAGAAGCTCTGGTGATGGTCTGATATGCCCAAGGTAGGTGGATATACCCGTAGGGGTTCACCACACCTATGATCAAGGTGGGTGAACACCCTGTATAAGTTTAGGCTATGAACTAAACTCTAACCAAATGCATAATAAAGTCCTCTGGAAATGACCTGGAGCTCACAATGATTGATAAATGAGATGAAAATGGGGTAGGGGGTACCCTACCCTGTGCTCTGTTTTCTTGCCAAAGGGGTGGTGACCTGTGCATAGTGGTGGTGCACACCGTGGTGATGCTGCAAGGCTGAGGAAGCTTAGGACAGGTTTAGAGGAGTCCTAGGATTCGGACCAGGGTGTTGATGAGGGCTGAGGCCTGGTTTTTCGAACAGGGGTTCAACTATGGAATTTTTGGATTTTTTTTTAGACCCAGATAATAGTGGTGGAGTTGGGGTTTTATAGAAGAGGCCACTGGGGACCTAAGGAGGATTAAGAGGAAGGGGGAGATGATGGTTGGACCCTCTGGAGGTCGAGTGAGGGTTGTGAAGTGAAGATGGAGGGGATGGTTGAGTGTGCAGGGGGCCTGCAGACTGCGAACTGAGGAACTCCAACAATGGTGGTAGATGGTGTACCGCCATTGTCAAACCAGGCTAAATTGCATTTGGCGGTAGACCATCTTCCGCCAATAAGAAAAAAATTTAAAAAATGGGCCTGGCCCATGCTCACTCAGGCTTTGGGGGTTTGACTTAGGGTTTTTGGACCTTATGGGGCCGGGACTAGGTTCAGGCCCTAGGGGCCATGGTTTAGGGTTACCTAGGACTAGGGTTTTGTCATAGGTTTTGCACTAGGGTTCAACTAGGGTTGAGTCCTAGGTTTTTAACTAGGGTTGTGTTATAGGGTTTAACTAGGGTTTAGCTAGGGTTAAGGTTTGATTCTAGAGTTTTCTAGGGTTCGTCTTAGGGTGAGGCCTAAGACTAACTAGAGGCTTACCTAGGGTTTAGGGGACTTGGCAAGGGATAATCATGGTTAAAAGGCCTTAACTATGGTTAGATAGGAGTGTAAAAATTGGGTGCTTACAGTGTGGTTCAAGGCTTGAGTTGAGAATGTAGGGCAGTGTGTGTGCGCGTGTGTGCTTGATTTGTGATACCAAAAGCTAAAAAATATTCATTCTTAAATACTTAGATCAGTGGGGAGCCAGAATACCTCTGCCCTCATCCCATCCAAGGTTTCTAATGTTCGAATCATTGATTCAGAGCTCAGATACAGACACTAGACAACAGTAGAAAGTGAGATTATGAATACATGAGGAATGGTTGCTTGGGAGAGGCTTTGCATGGGAAAAGCGGTGGGATTTGAGGTATAAGATATTATTGAAGCTTCATATGCTGAATTGCTCCACACTCATAGTTCACAGAGTCGTTAAATCCAAGTCTAGAAGTCCACTAAATTGGCCTTATATTATAATGTCTGATTGTGATTCCATCTCTGATTGTGATTTTCACTATAATACAGACCCCCTTCTGTTTAAACTCATATTGCTTCGAAAATTGATCACACCCTCAATCGTAGATAACTCGCAACAACGCCGAAAAGAGAATGAATCACCTTCTGCATTCGATTAGGAACTTTCATACTTCCTGTACCCAAGGTTAAAGTAAAGAATCACCACATAAAATTCTTCATTTCAAATCCAAAAAGGTCCATTAAAAACTAAATTCTAAATACAAACAAAAACCCTGTGGAATATATGTAGCCAACCTATGATTCTATAAAGATATCACTATTCTGATCCAAATATAAAACCAGTGAGTTAATCCCCTCAGATATATATATATATATATATATATATATATATATATATATATAGAGAGAGAGAGAGAGAGAGGGAGAGAGAGAGAGAGAGAGAGAATTACAACACAAATGGCAAATACAGAAGAAACTCCAAAAAAATTACTGACAACAAGCAAGTCTATGGGATCCAAGTCCTTGAATTTCTTAAAAAAACCTTTTAATGAGCTTGTTATAATATCTTTTATGCCAACCATTATAAATTGGCCGCTTTGACCTGGAAAAAGATGCACCATCCCTTTAAAACACATAGGCACTCCACCATTGCTTCTCCCGCCCTCCCCCTCAACTATGAAAAGGGTCTCTGCTAATAAGCAATGGAAGAACACCTTTATTCTGTTTTCTTCTCTACTGTTCTGGCCTGATTAAGTTGACATTATATTATTGAAGAAGTGTGATTTTGATTTTTTGAGTTTAATGGGGTTCACTGCAACTTCAATTCAGCCTAAATCTGTTGTCCAGACCGTTCTAAATTAAATTATTTTGAAAGATGTGACTCAGAGAATAGAGTATCAAATCACAAGAAAGAAGGAAGAAAAGAAGAGGGTGGCTCAGAGGGAGAGAAGAAAGAACAGTGAAGAACAATAGTGAAAAATGACTTTCCTTGACAAATCCTTTACTTTCTCTCTTTGCAAAAACTTATTTCTCTGGTTCTTTTTCCAAAAAAATTCTTGTTAAAATAGGGGGGGGGGGGGGTTACCTCTATTTATAGGTAATCAACAGAGATCGTAACTGACTTGTACAGCTGTTATAATCGTTTTTGTAACCGACTTTAGAGAGGAAATATTGGATTTCGTCAAGAGAAAGGCATCTTTCACTACAACTCCTTTTAAGCTTTTATGACCAAAGCTTTTGGATGGATTCTTCAAAAGTTAAAGGCGGTATTCGTTATACTCATCCTTTAATAATTTCTATCTAAACTCTCCAAACCACAACTCATCATCCTCCCCTAAAGCTGTTGGTGGCTACATCATGAAAGCGGGTCATACGCTTTTATGACATACTATCTTGATGTGGAGACCTGAATCTTTTTCATGCTTTTTATGCAAGTATTAGGGGTATTTTAGTCTTTATCATGTTTTAATGTATGTGTATTTATATCTAATTAGTGTGGTGTGATCTAGACTTAATCAAAGTTGTTAAGACAGGGAAGTCTTAACACACCCTGAACTTTAGGAAGTTCTAGTTGTGTCACTGTTTATCAGAATTGAGTGATTCATGAACCCTTAGAAAGGTTTTGAAACCCTCTTCAAGGTTGATGTTTAATGTTTTTTCATATTTTTAATCTATGCTAAGTCAAAAGTAGGTTTTGCAATATTTTTGCAGACTGGTAAGCTTTGGAGTCAATTTAGACCTTTAAAAACTCAAAATTAGGATTTTTATAAAACATCAAAGTTGTTCCCCTTTTAAAGAAGAGTCCAATGCAAGTTGAATCGTCAAAATCTGATGAGTGAGTCAAAAGTTATGGTGAAAATATCAAAATATAATTTTTTAGACTACTCATCAGGTTTTTGACGATCGATCGTCACAAGCCGATGATCGATTGTTCGGAGCCCAAAAAATTGATTTAGCTTCAGGAATTTGGACGATCGATCGTCCATATTGATGATCGATTGTCAAGATACGACCCTGTTTATGAAAAGACGCGGATTTTAGGGTTTTTAACCATTGAGACTATAAATAGGGGTCCTATTTCGAGGTTTTAGAGTATTCTAACTCATTCTAACCTAATTTGGCAAAAATGGAGAGAAAACCTAGGGTTTTGAGGGAGAAATTTCTTGGAGAAGAAGGAAATAGCTTGGATATTGCAAGGAAAGTTTGGAGATCTTCCCCAAAGCTTTTTGGGAGAGATTTGGATCTAAGGGAAGGATCCCTAAGGTCGATATACTATCCAAATTAACCATATTATAATGTTTTGTGAATGTTAATATGATAGAAATAGAGATTAGATGTGTTTTTCACCATTTGTCTATGAAGTAAGCTATTATGGATGGAAATATGGCTTAATAATGTAGATGGAATGTATGGATGATGGGAAATACTATGGAGGATGATATTAATATGTGGATGTGGATTGTATGGATGGATTATGGTTTGATGAAATGTTAGAAATTTGAAATGGTAATGGATTCATAATCTACGTACCCAAGGTGTTTGTGAAAATTCTTGAGAGGATAAATACTAATATGTCACTATAAAATTGTTGGGAATTGACTATGAATTATGCTAAAAATCATGATAGGATATATATGTATGTGATTGCTTGTCAAGTTATGCTTAATTATTTGCATGGTAATTGATATTCGGGAAGGTAAGAACTTGGAGGAAAATCTCTCAAATCGGGAATTCTCTAACTATATAGTATGAGACAGCATAGTTGAGTTTCTATGGTGGGAGATCAGAATCTACGCAATTACCTACTCAAATGTTAATTATGACACTTATGCACGACGCACGTGTATGTTAAGATAAGAGTCTCACAAGTCACACATGTGGACCATAAGCATAAGCATTGCATACGCCTGATATTCTAAATAAGCCCAATGAGAGATCTGAATAAGTGCATGTTCTGAATAAGCTGCTCAAGACTCATAAGCATAAGCATTACATATGCCTGTTATTCTGAATAAGCCCGACATAGTCCGTATCCTCCAAGAGCGGCATGTCAATTAAGTAATTGCATGGACATGGTCCATATCCTCCAAGAGCGGCATGTCAGTTAAGTGTATGATCTGAATAAATGCATAAGCATAAGCATAAGCATAAGCATCGCACAAGCACGTGGTCTCACAAGCATAAGCATTTCATAAGTATGTTATCTTCTAAGTCTAAGGTTCTCACAAGTACACGAGTCAAGGTGATGATATGATGTATATGAGCACATGTTCTTCCGAACTCTGATTATATAATTATGCTATTGTTATGGTTCTAACTAAGTGTAGGTATATTGTTATTGTTGGTTGAATTTTATATACACTGAGTACTTTTGTACTCAGCCAGACTTTTGTCTTGGCAGGTTTAGAGCAGGAGCACATGGCGGAGCCGTGGATTGAGGAGGCATACGTCGAGGAAGGAGGAGAAGGTGAGCCTTCCAAGGAGGGAGTAAGAGGTTTTGATGGTTACCCCTATTAGTTTATGTTTGTTTTGTTGAAGAGAATTGTAACAGATATTTAGATGATGTTGCTCATTAGATTACTTTACAGTTGGGTATTAGACTATTTGTTTATTGTGGTTAGTTATGTTGAACATAGACTTGAGCAGGATGACTTGGTTTAGTTTTATATATCAAAAATTTTACTATCCTCATTTTTGGAGACTCGTGTTGGTTTGCCTTGTATGTCATGGATTTAAACAGGTTAAGGAAATGTGACAATTCCAAAGTCCTATTTTGGTCAAGGTAGTATTTTGGGGTTGTTACACCTTATGAGGTAGTATATAAGTGTTCAGACAGTAACACTCCTCTAAATAATAATAATAATTATTATAATAATCATTTAAAGTCCAATAGGGAAAACGGAGGTGTTGGATGAGGACACCCATCCCATCAGGCCTTAAGAGAAATTGGGGAAAAATCCATCCCCAATGCGTTCTCCCTGACTGTCAGCTCCGAAAATAATCCATGCTTCACGAATAGGTAATGAGGGGAAACAACCACACTCATTCCCACGGGGAAGTAACAATCCATACCATTCCCCCTTGACGAAGCAGATCTTCTTTCTGGTATAGGTCGTTAGAAAGGTACATGAGGAGGTACTAATCCATACCATACACATTATCATCAGCAAGGCATTGAGAGCAAAAAGAGGGACGTTGAAACCATACTGATCATCAAAGGCGCTAAAGCCTAAAACAGCATCCAAAGGTGTTGAAGCCCCAAATTAGCATCCAAAGGCATAAAAGCCTATAATCAAAAAATCAACAGCGTAAGAGCTATAATCAATCATCAAAAGCGCAATGGCTATAATCATCATTTATCAAATATATCTTATCTTCAAAGCTTTAACAATAACATGTCTATCTTAACAACCTTACTTGTGTCGCCTTTCATGGAATTCTGTTGACAAAATCTCAAAGGAAGATTTTCAACACTTAATGTATTTGTGATATATCAGAATATCTATTGAGCTACGTGTCATCATTTTATTGGGTTATGAACAACACCCTTAAATGTAAATTCCATAAATTACGCTTTTCATTAACCATCATCAACATTTAGCCCCTTGTCTGTGAAGGCGTTTTTAGGTTTTATAATACTAAAAGCGTTTGATCAGACAAACATTCCCTATTAAAGAGGCTTTATCATTTATTAAGTAGTACGCTATCATAAATATGGCGTCTTAATATTCGAAAATGGTCTCTTCGATTTCCGCCCAAAATGATGGCTTACCAAATCCTTAACCAATGGGATTATGCTGCAAGTCTGTTAAAGTCATCATGATCGTACCCTTTTTTTTTCAAAATTTGAATTAAACATGCTCCTTGAAACTCGTGTCTCATAAATGCTTGAAATAGTATAAAAATAACAAAAAATCTGTTCAGTATTACTTACTGCTTATCATCTTCTTTCTTGTGCGAATATCCTTTGAGTATTTTCTTCGTCTCCCTGTAATCAAATCTTTGGTGATTTGTTGTTCATTCCAAAGAATCAAGAGTTTTTATCTTTATTCGGAGATCCAAGACATCTTTCAATCTCTTCTGGTAACTTTTTTATTCCTTTTAATCTCTTTTCATTGCTGTTATTGTTTCCTCTCTTTTTTTTCTTTTTCTTTTTTGCTCATATTTGCTGCTTCTTTCCTTGTATTCAAACAATTTTCTTCTGATCATTTAAATGATAAGTTTTGGGATTAAGCTATGCATCATTCTTGGGATACTGCTGTTCCTTAAGATGGATGGGCCCTATCATACGGTGACGTTGAGGGAGCTAAAGGATTTTGTCCACCGCCTTTTGCATCCACAATGTTTAGAGTAGGAAGAAATGATTTTCCACTTTCACAAGTTATTTTCAGCTCTCATAGCAATTGTACCAAGGAATGGACAGCTTGGTGTGACTACATACTTACTCACTCGGAGTATGGGTCCAAGCTCCATTCGGCTGAAATTTTCAGAGCCATAGAGCTCTCAAAGGATTTTGAAATCAGAAAAGATACAGACAGTCTTTCACAATTAGTCACTAGGTGGAACAACTAGACTCATACTTTTATCACTTCATGGGGAGAAATTACCCCTACTCTGGAGGATGTGATAGCGTTATGGAAATCACCAATTTTTGGGAATAATGATATTCAAGACATCGTTTTGGACAAGGAAGAGATAGAAGCGTCCAAGCTTCTTCATGCACTGGTTTGGGAATCAAGAGTTAATTCTGTCCGGGGAAGCGCGAAGGAGTCTCATGCAAGGCGACCAAACTTCTATGGTAGGGTACGCTAATTCTTCAGAGAAAAAGGTCATGTGAATGAGGAGATGGGAGTTAGGCAGTATAAATATGGAAAAGAGTATAAGTCACCTCTGGAGCTGACAACGTTCATATGCATGTGGCTATCAAGATATGTCTTTGAAGGCGCTCCAACAGATAAAGTTTTGGATAGAAAATTCCCTTTGGCTTTCCACCTTGCTGATGGTCAGTGTTTTCCTTTAGGGATATATTTCTTAGGAAATTTTTACAAAAACTTGGATTAGATCCATACTTATCAAGCTTGGTCAGCGGGTGCTTATCACATAGAGACATTTGTCCACACTGCTTTCCTCCAGATGTGTTTGTGGGAGCGCTTTCCCGGCTATGCGCCTTCAGCTAGGTAGCTTTCTCTCCTACAGGCTGATGGCGTTTCTGAAGAAGATATTCCAAGTCCAAGAGCATGGCGGTGGAGTGGCATTTCGAAGAAGAAAGGCACTCTGATTTTTGACTTTTTTGACAAAGAAAAATGTTTTTGTTTTTGGCCTTATGTTGAGCCTTTAAAGGGTATTAAAAGAGTTTTCTATCACTCCGAAGAGCCTTTGGCTTTTCTAGGTATAAATGCTGAAGAAAGGACAGAGATTTCACTCAAAACTCTTCATTGCTTTGTCTTTTTGTCTAAGTGCCATCTAGTGGGTCTCTTTAGTATTGATGGCGGTAGGACAAACAACTATCACCTTGAGTCTTACAATCCTCATTGTTGCCTTAGACAGTTTGGCTTAGATGAAGGCGTTCCTGACGGTGTTGTTGAATCTCTCTCTACAAAGAGAGCTGTGAAAGCATTTATTCTGGAGAGCTAGTCTTCCAATGTGAGGCCATCAGTTATGAGTTTCTATCTGGCTAGGGAACATAGAGTAGGCCATTCCCGAAATTATCAGATTTTCTGGAAGGCTTGTATCGGAAGCTTTAAAGCTTTTACTCAAGATCCACCAATGATAAGTCAGCCAGTAAATTTGGCTTTGGATGAAGAAAGATGTTTGAAGGAATCTCCTGGTACTGGCAAAAAAAGAAAGGCGACAGTTCCTTCGCCTAAGAAATCAAAGTCAAAAGCTGCTATTAAGGGTCCTTCCGAGGTTCGAGAAGAAAATATTATTCTTCCTCAAGCTTCTACTGCTCCAAAGGTGACTCTCAAAAAAATGCCTACAATGAAGAAAACTGCAATAAAAAGGAAAGCTCCTCCTTCGAAAAACTCAAGGGTCAATCAGTTAGTATATATTAACTTAGTAAACTTTTTGAACAAAATTTTCTTTTCTATACGCCTTTCACTTCTTTGCTCACAAGCATATGTATCTTAGTCTATACAGGACTACTTTGCTTTAGATCCTTCTTCTAGTAGTGAAGAAGAGGAGAGAGATAATGCACCACTGATCCTACGTAAACAAGATTTACAACAACAAAAGTATTCAGAAAGGGCTGGAACTTCTTCTCTTCAGAAAAAGAAAGCAACTCCGCCTTCAGACGGTGGCGTAGGAAGCTCTGGAACCTCAACAACCCCAGTGGGGCTTCATATCCCTGGAGACAATGTTACTGATATCCCTTTCCCTCCATCAGCAAAGGCAAGGGCACAAGTTGGAAATTTGGCCAACGTCTGGCCTGAAAGTGAGCCAAGCTCTTCATCGCTTTCCAGGAAGAAGAAGTAATCTGATAGAGCTCCTGAAGTCTCAAAAGTTGCACCTCCTACTAGGACTACCTCTGAAATAGCAAGAGCTTTGACTTCTTTGAAGAGAATGAGATCACAAGCTATCAAGGTAAAATCATTACTTTTTCAATGGAACGTACAAATTTCTTCACCGCTTATAGGTAGGGCTACCGCTGTTACTAGTTCAGAAAGCATAGGTTAGTTTTAATCACACATGTATACAAGAGAAATTCGTAATTTAACTTTACATTTTATCATAGGAAAGTATTCTGACAATATAATTATTATTGAAGGACCTTTTGAAAGGGTCCCAGTTGAAGAGAATAAGTATGCTGGAGTAAAATCAGAGGCAATAAAAAGAAACTGAGTTAATGATTGGTTCTTTGTTGCCCAAGATATCATTTTGGACCCAAGACCAAGGTAGAGTTTGTTAACACTAGTCTAAAAGAAGTGCTTATTTGAAAATTATGCTTAGTTGGACTTTAGATTTTTAAGTTGAAGGTTAATTGCATGTCTACATTTTAGAGATTTTAGGGGTAAAAATCTCTACTTTAAAAAGTAGTTCCACATCTACTTGTATGATAGAGGTTTTTACCCTTAAAATCTCTAAAATGTAGACATGCAATTAACCTTCAACTTAAAAATCTAAAGTCTAACTAAGCATAATTTTCAAATAAGTACTTCTTTTTAGACTAGTGTTAAGAAATGCCACCCAAGTGTAAAACCAAAAGTGCTTTTCCTGTCACCTACACAACCAACCCATTCACTGTCAGACTACTTAACAAGCTTAAAATAACTTACTTGGTGTTAACTAGTTCTGAAATTCAATGTTGCACAAATTTATACTCACTAAAATGGGATCCCACAGGCTTAATGCTAGCACTGCTTCTCGAGGTAACCAAAGTCTATCAGCAGGTGGTATTGTAAGAGACCATCATGGCAATTTTACTGCTGCTTATATCTCATTCTATAACATTCTTAAACACAGTTGTTGAATAGAGATGATCGGTTACTAAGTGAGAAACTAGGGAAAAAAAGATATATATGTTGGAATTCGGAATCTAAGCTCATTTTTGACCCTTGCAATGGTTGAATTAGATGCCCATGGATTAACCAATGATGGAGAACATATAGAAGCTATTCTATGCCGGCATTGTTCAAGCATTTGGCATGTTTTTGAAGAACCCAACTTGCTAGACGTTTTTGGCTAACCATTCTCCAAATGCTCGTAGATCCCATAGCATCACATCTTTCATTGATGTTTCAGGGAATGTCAAAGCTGTCATTTTTCTGGATAGGGTTGGTTTCCAAATTATTAGACTTTGTTAGTCTTATTTGCAGATACCATGATCAGGGAGTCTATATTTCTTTAAGGGGGTAAGATTTCTAGGGTTAATCCTATCGAGAAAAGCTACTTTGTGTTGGCATACTGCAAAATTAGCTTTTTACAGCTAATTCTCTCAGTTTTTACTGCTAATTCTGCTAATATTTTTTTTTTTACTGCTAATTCTCTAATATTGCTTTATGTTCGAGGGAAGAATTCTCTTTAAAATGCACATAAATTATTTCCGAGAAAAAAATTCTTTTACTCAATGTTTTCCCTCCAAACAAACAAAGGCTTAGGATGTGAAAACATAGAAAAGAAAAGAAAAATTTTGGATTTCTAATACAATTCTTAGTTGGGTTTTGTCCAATTTTCTCTTCTTTTCTTTCTTTTCACTTATTTTCTTAGCAACCAAACATAGGGTTAGGGAAAAAAAACTTTATCATTTCTTTTCAAACCAAACAGATTTAACCTGTTTTTTTTATAACCATGGAAATGTCTTTATGCCCAAAAACATTTTTAGAAATGGAACCAAGTTCAGAATGCACACCTTTGGAACCATTATCCTATCTTAGTCATGGCAATGGCGTTTGTACGCCATAATTTGCAAATAAAATCTTGACCACAAGACCTATATCAATATCTTCTTCCCATCTGGAAGTCATAAGGTGACTGAATTTCAACAATGCAGGGATTACAATAGAGTTTTCAAATGAGAAAGAAAGACATCATTTTAGCTCAAGACATAACCTCTAAAGTGATGTACGACTATGCAAATGACCTAAAATCTAATGAGCTGAGATCAAGATTGAATTAACAATAATAATGAAAATTATAAATCAGAAATCTCATCACAATTAATTATCCAGAATTTTCAAGAAAGCGATTTTAGGAAGATTCAAGGTCATGCCACAAACCTACAATAATGACCTTCAGTTATATAAGCAAGGGTTAATGAAATTTTATGATTCCACAAGCTTAGGGATTAGCTTTCAATTCAATGTAGATTTTCAACCTTATCTAAGGTTTCAAAGGGCTGTATGAGATTACAGTTTCAGGATTCTTAGTGTGTATGGTTTGGGAATTGAATATCTTAAAGTTCTGAAATTACAGAAATGTTGAATCTGCAATCGGGTTAAATATGGGGCTGTAGAAGCACTATGGGAAGCCTGGAGTAGGCTGTGATTGCAGGGAAAGACTGGGGGTAGGCTGTAATAGCAAGGAAAGGCCAGGTATAGGTATGCGGTTGAAAAGGAAAGCCTGTAGGTGGCTGTGGCAGCAAGGGGAACAGGTGTAGAAGGGGTTGTGACAGTAGAGACCAAGGTATAGGACTGTTAGAAGGCTGTAGGAAGCCTGTGGCAGCAAGGTGGAGACCTGCAGGGGCTGCAACAGTGATGTATAGTGGCTGGGAGGGTTGTGGCTATGCAGGGGCAGCAGGAAAAGGGCTGTGACAGTGAAGATCTGGGCAGGGAAGGCTAGGGTTTCAAGAAAGAAACAGAAAATAAGGAGAAAGGATGGAAAAGAAGAGAGGAAAATCTGAAGAAAGTACCTTAGAGCTTTAGGGAATCACTCCCATGGCATCACACCAATTTCCAATCACTGCTGGAGAATACCCAAAAGTAGGCTTTTCTTTCTTTCCCATTCATTAACTAAAAGTTTACAGCAAAAGAGGGCTTTAAATAGGTGAAGCCCTAATTGTAAAAAGACCAAAATATCCAAAACAAAATAAAAAGACTATAATAGCCCAAACTAATAATATAACTGATAAAGTAGTCCTCCTAAATACTAATCCAGCCCATTGGGCCTCTCCTAACTAAATAGAACATGCTAAATCATCCTATATGCATACCTTCCCAATGTGGGGCCTTCCTAATGCTCTGTGTGTGCATATGAGGTCTTGAATGCCCCATGTCATCTATCCAAAGTGATGTGGGTGTCTTCTTTTTCTTCTTTCTCCTTTGGTAAACTTGAAATTCCTTAGACCCATGGATGTCCGCATCATAAAGCTTGTCAGTGGAAGGAGACTAGAAAGGCAGCAGTAGACTCTTGAATTTTGTCGATCACTTTGGACATGGACAGAGCATTAGCCTTGAAAACCTTGAATTTCATGTGTATGGGAGGTCAATGAGGCAATTAATGCCTTGGCAAATATGAGATAGGATCTAACCCTCACATGCGTATAGGTAGTCAATGAGGCAATTAATGCCTTGGCAAATATGAGACAAGATCGAACCCCATGAGGTAGCAAGGATTGCAAGAGAGATGTACTGAGCAAGACTATTTATGGTTTGTGTGGTTCTCCAAAAGAATGTTTCTAAGTTACCAAGGCAAACCACTCCTTTTACAACCATAGAAACCTGATATTCAGGTTAGTAACATGGTCGATAGGAATAAGGTATTTCGGATTCAAGCCCACAAATTTCCAATCAAATACTTTGTAGAATCCCTGCAACTAGTTGGAAGCTGAACGGGTAGTACACTTTGCATGCAACTGCCAAAGAGATGAGATCAAACAGCTAAATAGGATAGAAAGTAATAACAGAATTTTGGAGGGTAACCAAACTTCGCTCCAATATTGGGTGGACTTTGCACTTTTGGTCGAGTTACGTTCCCAAAATTTTGTGAAATAAAATCTGCAGGTTTTTCAGATAGTTGGTGTCATTTATCCCTATGTGACGCCTAAATATAAGTTTGTTGTTTTGTTTTTGTTGGGGACAATATGCCTCCTCCTTTCATTTGTGCATTCTCATTCTATTTGTACAACTCTAGATTTATCTATCTATAATGAAATAACTAAATTCTCTATTGTCAAACCTGCATCTTATGATGAAGAAGATGAAAAAATAATACGACAAAAAAGGGCATGCATGGCTACAATGGTCTTTCTGTCCTTGTCTAGCATAAAAATTCATTAATTGATTGCCTTAATGAGCACATGCATGAGTTCAGTATGCACTACGGGCCAATTTTGTGGTGAGTGCATTCCTAAATTAAACAACTTATCTTGGATCACCCACATCAATCCTCCTTAACCCTGTAGTCAAAAGCACCCTCGTGGGCATCACAAACAAGTCTAGTAAAATTTTAGTCTAGATTATCATCACTCCAACATTGGAGAAACCATAGAAGTAAATAAAATCCTGATTAGCGTTCGTTACAAAGAACACAAGAAAATATATAGTAAGACCTCAACCCCCTATCCCAGATTTGGGCAATCAACTCATGATCAAATTATTCAACTAAGGCGCCCACCTATTCAATGGGTCATGGCCTAAAAATCAGGTTGACTGCATATTTCCAATTATAAAACACTCCATGTATTAGAATCACGGGAAAACAACCAATAGAACACAAAGTGAGGCACTATATATGTACGACTCCACTCCAGTTATGTAAGACTGCCCCAAACTCCCAAAAAGAGGTTCCATGCTCAATATCTTTTACTTTGGAATTTCCTGGAAACTCTAGAAAAAGATAAATCAAGTCAAATATTAACCCTCCCTTCCATGCTTCGAATGTTTTCTCGGCTTGGGTCCATGACCTTACTCTTTAAGTAATCCACTTACAGAATATCACAACGACCCCATACGGTCCAGCTACCCAAATTTCTAATTACAACTCCTCTGGAACTAGCAATAACAAGTAAGTTTTTCCGGCTGCTATAAAGTAGTTTTGGAATCACGACAAAGTTATTTTCCAATTTGTATGTAGTTCATTACTTAAAATAATCAAGAAACAGGAGAAACTACAACAATATAAGAAATAGATAGAGGTAAAGTCATTAATGACTTGCGAGCAACGATATAAGTAATAGATAGAGGTGAAGCCAATAATGACTCTGCGAGACCACAAAAAGACATCACATACTTTTGCATTAACACATGGGCCACATCTCCAACTAAAATACTCTACAGATTCTTGCTACTTATGTTATTTATCAGTTCTCTCTTTTCTCTGCTCTTCGTCTCATTTTCCTTATATTAATTGCATTTCACATTCTTTCTATTTTTTGGCTAGGTAATCTGCTTTTATGTGTGAATGAACCATTGGACTCTCTTCAAAGGCGGCGAAGTGATTTCTCTCTATCCTAATTGATCCGGATATTGTTTCCTATTTATATCATTATTTTATTGTTATATGCTACTTTTGGCGTACTTTGTTTGCATCACCGAAATAATTTCTCTTCATCATACTTGATCCGTGTATAATCTCAATTTACTTCATCATTTCCTTATTATTTGTTGCTTTTTTGTACTCTGTTTGCATCAAGGTGGGTTTTTATTCTTACCCAAGACTTCTTTGTCTCCGATATCCCACAATGAGACCTTACCAACTGGACAAGTATCAGGGTGTAAGGTCTGTTCTTGAGCAGGCTGAACTGAAATTGTTTCAGATTTCTGTCTAAGATACATGCACATTGTCATGTAAGCAGTAAAGACTAAGACCTTGTAGCTATCATATTGTTTGAGTTTCCTTGGACTTGTTAGAGTCCAATTACTTACTGCTCAACCACTAACTATAATGTGTTTTTCAGTGTTTCTTAAAGTTCCTTATGAAAAAAAAAATGAATAGAGATATCTATTTGAGAATAATAACTAACAATTGGAATGTGAAGACATTTTGAATCTTCTTTATGAACAACTCTGTCATAGATTAATGTTCAAACACCTCTACAATAACTATTACTTTTCAGAACATGATATGACCCAAGCGACCGGGGAGTGAGAGATGATTGGAGTCATATGAAACAACATAAAGAAAGCATTAAAATAGTTAAATACTAGTCTAAGCAGCAAAGGGCAAGAGATAGAATAGAATAGTTGATTTTTACCTTGTTGTTAGTCTTCCTCATTTCCCTTATCGTTGCTCCTCCACTCCACCAATGTTGGGCCTCAGCAAAACAATGCTCCCCACATGCGTAATTGATGTAAATGAATTCTCAACATGAGGGAGAGGATGTATGGGAGACCAATCAATTTCAACATCCATAAGCATTTTACTTTCTGGGTCATAGGAAACCAACAATGAATCCTCATCAGCTAGTATATATTTGCCATTATTCAAAATGCACAGCGGCCTCATTTGATCGAAGCCACTCTCCTCGATAACAAGTTGTTTTGTCCATGACTCCTTCACACCATATTGCTTCATCACCCATACCACGAAGATGTTCTGATCATAAGGATAACTATAAGATAAAGACAGGCACCCTCCCAAGTCCCAACACTCCCAAGTGCATTTCATACCTTGATATATCAGGGGGAAGTTCAGTGGGATACTCAATGACTCGGAACTCCTCTTCCCCAACATCGAAAGAGATAATTGGAGAATTGCTCCAATGAATTGCTCCATTCAAAACTGAATCCGATAACTCGCAACATTTGATCTTTGTACTCTTTATCTTTCTCCATGAATTTGAGCTCAAAGTATAGATCTCAATTTTTTCCATGCCATAACTACTCACCACTCTTAAGACCTTGTACTCATTACTCGGGGGATGGTGACAGAAAAAAAAACTGGGATCAGAAGTTCTCGGTTTTATGTTGGGTTCGGGAAGCTTAACGTATTCTCCAGTAATAGGATTGAATATATAAATAGAGTGATCAGTGTCAAAGACGTCCCATACACATACTAAGCCATTACAAGAACCCACTAACCAAAAGTAGGGATGTGAGCCCATGAACGGAAATTTAAGCATTATGGGCACATTACTTTCCTCTATGTTATCCAGAAGATAAAGTTGACCTCTGGTCTCGAAAATAATACAAGGGTTTTCGTTCTGGGATACTCGAGTGAGGTGCATTTTAGCAAGACGAGAGTCACGTACTAAATTGAGCCAGGATTTGCATACGCACCTGGAATCGAAGAGGGCCTTGGCGGGTATTCTTGAAAAGATATCGAGAAGTATGTCGCGTGGGAGTTTCGACAAAGAATTCTTCTCTTCTTCTGTGTCGTTGCTGTCTCTCTTCTTCTTCGCCTTTTGTCCTCTCTCCATTTTCGATTTCAGAGGATAGGCGAGAGCTTATCTGTGTTAGGGTTTTGTTGAGAAGATAAAGAGAAGAAGAACGAAGAGTGGTAATGGTAAAGTTGCCTCAGACCGAGTCTCAGTATAAGGATTTCTTGTTATAGTATAATCCGGGTCTTCTAAATATCCTTTGTGGTTCGAGATATACGTTTAGGCCGCAACGCCGGTTCAGTGTTACTATCGATTCAATTAGTGGGCGAGCGGAGATTCAGTTAGTGGGCGAGCGGAGAGTATATACAAACTCCTACCCTCTCCGGAATGAAATCCGATACCTCCCCCAAAACGGGGATTACTTCCACCGGGACAAATCCCTGGTGTGTTCTAAATATCCTTTTAACTTGCGTGTTTGTGTGCTTTGTATATATCTGCCCAAAAAAAAAAAAATTTGCATGGGCTTTGCCTCTTATTAATCCCACATCCATGGTTTACTAATAATATGTGTTCTCTTGAAGTCCCCATACAGCCCTCTTTTTAAGGGTTGTGAGAGTGCTGGTTGCTTTGTTGCATGAGGGTGTGTATATTTGTGTGCTTCGGGTGTGTGTATATATATATATATACCTTTTAACTGTGATTGGTCTTTTTAATTGCTAACTTTGTATTTTAAATTATTTTTTTTCCTGAAAATTATGGTTTAAAAATGAACCGTTGTGAATCGTAACCATAGTTAACAAAGGAGCAACTGAGGTGACACGCAGCTCCTCACAGCACGAGGGATTATTTTCATTCTTTTTTTTTGGTAATCAGCTATATTATTTATCTATCAATGTCAGGTCAAGAAGTTTGGAGGGTTAGAACTCAAGGGTGGGCACTCAACGGCCACATCAGGACTCAAACTCTAGTCACTCCTCCCCTAAAGGGTGATACACTACCACAAGGTGAAGCTGTAAGCTCTAAGCCAACTATTAGTTGGTGTTATCTTTACTATTATAATGCGAGAGCCAGGTGTAAGCTGATTTTTCCAAAATTCCCAATCTACCCTCATATAAAATAAAACATTTTTACTATTATAATGCGAGAGCCAGGCGTAGCCTGATTTTTCTGAAATTCCCAATCTACCCTCATATAAAATAAAACTTTGATTTAATGTTTTATTTTAATTCTCAAACTACCCCTTTCTCATCTATCTATTTAAAGAATAGAATCACAGCCAATCGTGATTGAACTCGGGGAGAGTTCAATCGCACCTGTGGGTTAACACGTGTCCCTTTTAACTCCTATTAATTGTGGTTAACTCCTTCCCCTCGCTCTCACGTGCCACCCGCTACTTTCAAATTAGTCGAAATCATCGTGAAAGATTACAATTATGAAATGAAAATTCTTAGTTGATGTTATTTCAAATTGTTATTTACTCTTGTTGGGCCTAACCTCTCCAACTCACCATTTGGTCATTTAACCCCTATTTTTTTTTTCATGTTGTGGTTAAGATTCATTCACTTTACTATTAAAGAATCTAAGAAAAAGATAATTAATCACCTAGGTTAAAATTTTTTAATCATAGTTAAAGGGTGTTAGAGGCTAGGCAAAATAACTCTAAAGCAATAGTTTGCTCCTCGGGATTGCTCCTTGCTCTCATAAAGCCCCTTAAACTACCCCATGAACTCTGGTTAATATTTTTTAACCCTTGTGGTCAAATTTTTTTTTTTTTTTTAAAGCCAAGGGCAGATGGGTGAACCCTAAGAGTGAGTGAATCTTAACCAAGGTTAAATAAAGTTAATAAGGACACATGACACAAAAAAGTGATGATGTCTCCCTCCTCAGAGGTAGAGTTGATGGAGCAGATCAGGCTGTTAGAGTTCAAGGCTCTATTCTTCAGCAGGTCACTTCATTGGTGGGTGCTCAGGCCCCTATTATCCATCAGATGGCCACTCAAGTCAACGAGCTTACTCTTGCTACGATGAGTGCTCATCCACACTCTTCTTACGTTCCAGACCCTCGAGAGCCTCCTATTTCTGGAGTTCCAATAGCAGAGGTACCTAGAGCCTCCAAGGATTCAGTAGTGACTTCTCTCAAGTCTTTTGATGATGATGATGCCCCTTCTTTTGTGCAAAAGAAAAGGGGAGTTATGATGAAGAATACCAAGAAGACTCAAGATTGAGTTAAGTGAGAGAAGAAGAAGAAGAAGGCAAATAAAGACCTCACTTGTAGCATTTATGTATTTTTTGATGATGCCAATTAGGGTGAGAAGAATTTATGAAATGGTTGGATGTATTTATCTTTTTGTGGAAAATACTTTTGTTATTTTTGAAAAATACTTTTTGATATGAAATGAATGATGTACATGCACATACTCTTTGTGAATGAAAGATGACTTTTTCATTACATATGTCTCATTTCCTATCTTGTGATGTTATAACTTGATATTTGCTAGACTTAGCTTCATGTACCTTAAATTGCTTGTCATGACTATTTTTAATATTTTTTTTGGTATCATGACCTTGAAATAATATTTTTGGTATCATGACCTTGAATTGTCTAAACTATGCAAAATGAAATGAACATGTCATAATTATTTATGTGGGAGCTAACCTCAAAAAATTATTGAAAATATATATTGAGGGGAAGCTTAATTCCATTTCATTGCATTATTATGCCATCATTAAAATGAGGGAGATTGTTAACCTCAAGGTTACAACTTTTGGTACCCTTATTACTTTTTTGATGATAACACAATAATGGAATGTCCATTATGGTACTAATGTTTCTACCAAATGTTTATTAAATTTAGATTATGAGAACGTTAGCACATAACTCAAGGCATGAAGCATGACTCAAGACAAACCAAAATTGATTTACACAAGCAAGTCCTTCAACCATATGCAAGCTATCAAAAGGTTGTTCAATTCAAAGCTAAAGCAAAAAAATGAAGATATCAAGATCATACCCAAAAAGTCCAAGTCGGATCATGAAAAAAAATGAAAGATCATGAAGTCAAAGCCAAAACTGAAGATCTAAGATCAAGTTGAAGATTCAAGATCAAGTTAAAGATCAACTCTCAAAAAGCCTAAGTGTTTTATTTTTTATTTTTATAAGTGTCTAAGACTTATGTAAGAAGTCCTCAAAGTATGATTAGTTGAAAACTCAAATACTTAGATTGACCAAAAGAGCCTAAGACATATATTGAAAATCATTCTAAAGCCCTCACTCAAGCTTACAGATAGACTCCACGAGTCCATCCGTGGGCCAATCAATGACTAGCCTAGTCTGTGACCATAAAAGGCCATGGACCTAACATAGACCAAGGATTGGACCCATGGTCCCACCTTGTCTAGGTCCGCGGACTGACTAAGGTCAGAGCTAGGTCCGCAGTCCAAATATACTTGGACCTGACCTAGACCGCGAGTGAGACCATGAGTCTCACCTCTTTAATTACGGACTGACCAAGGTCAGTCCTTTTTTCAGATGGCAGTTATTATTTGACAGTCATGTGGCAGAAAATCCTTAATAAAAATGACTCTCTGCCAGCTTTGGGGGATCCCAAGATAGAGATCCCCTCTCTTTCTCTAATAAGAGAGTGTCATATGATACCCTATCTGAAAGGAGAAGTTATCTCTTCTATTTTCTGGAAAGATAAAAAAATTTTCCCTTTTTGGGGGGAAAGTTTGGGATCCTCCTAGGTTTCCCAGAAAAGGAAACCAATTTGGAGTCCTTCAAAGAGGACTCTCATCCGTGTGGTTTCTCTAAGATAAGAGAAATTAATTGTCTTGGACAGATGACCCTCTCTAAGGAGAGTTGGTCTCTTTTGATTTCCCAAAACAGAGGAATTCAAAAGGGAGTCCAAAGGGGACTCTCCAAAAAGATATAAGAAAATAATTTCTCAAAAGAAACCCACAAGGGAGATAAACGAAGACACAGGAGAAAAACTCTCAAGAGGAAGACACTCAAAAGGCACAAAAGGCGTACAGAGTAGAGCTTTCTTGGGAGAAAAGAGCAGCAACAAAAGAGTTGAAGAAGGATCTCCCTATATGGAGAATACCAAGTGAACACTTAATGTGGCCACCTCTCTTTCTTTTCTTTCTTTTTAATGCTAAAAACCTCTATGAGGTATCTTGTAACGCCTACATGGGATCTGGGCAATCTTATTGAATAAATACAAAAACTTTATTTAATATTTATTTTTCTTTAATTTTTTATTCTTAATTAGAGGTACTTCCCCAAATAGGGAAGGTAATTAATAGTCCAAGTTTACTCAGATTGGAAGGATAGTCCCTCACAACAAACAATAAACTCCATACAACAATAGAGGAAATCTGAAAGCAATGAATAATTTTTGCGTTTACAGGAGTTGGGGTCTATGGTGGAAACCATGGCGATGCTTGCTATCAGGCAGCCCGTAGCTGCTACTGCTGGTCCTATACCTCCTCCGGTACACCACATCGCCAGTCTTGAGGTTTTCAGGAAGCTACAGCCTCCGACCTTCTATGGGACTACTGATCCGATGATTGTCGAGACTTGGATGATGCAGCTGGAAAAGATGTTCAAGGTGCTTCACTGCACTGATGAACAGAGGGTGGATTAGGCTTCCTTCATGCTCGAAGGTGAAGCCGAACATTGGTGGAGATCTACACAGAGGTAGAGGGATGCCAGTAAGGCAGGGGAACCATGGACTTGGTAAAAGTTTATAAGGGTGTTCCATCTGCAGTACTTCCTCGTATTCGTCAAGGAACAAAAGAAAATTGAGTTCTTGACTCTAGAACAAGGGATGATGAGCGTAGCCAAGTACGAGGCCAAGTTTGTTGCACTGTCCAAATATGCCCCACATCTAATCTCGTCGGAGCACTTGTGCATCAGGAAGTTTGAAAAAGAGCTACGGGCCTCCATTCGAGGCAGGGTCTCTTTGTTCCAGGTGAAGACCTGGGGAGAGGTGGTGGACAAGGCAAGGATCGCCAAGAAGAATTTTGAGGAGTTCTTCAGCAGGAGAGAGAGTGGTATGGCAAAGATGGGCATGGTTAGTTGCCAGTCCTGTGGTTTTGATCCACCAGAGAGGAGGACCATAATAGCTCCATACCAGTCCTCTGGACCTACTCAGCTACAAAGTCCTCCTATTGCAACCCAAGCTCCTCGCCCTACTAATATGCGAGTCACTCGACTGGAGCAGCCCACATCGTCTGCATCTACGGTTGATTTCTGTGGCTATTATAGGAGAAAACACTTGGCTGGGGATTGTCGAGCACTCACAGGTGCGTGTTACCATTGCGGTGACCAAGGACATTGGGTTAGAGATTGTCCAAGCCATCAGTCACAGTCCCAAACCCAGGGAAATAGACCCCCAGTTCGTCAAGTTTTCCAGCAAGGGTCTTCTCAAGGTTCTAGGCCCCAACAGCCCATGCAACCGCCTCTGGTGAACCAGGGTAGAGCCTTCGCCATGTCAAGAGGGGATGCCCAGACATCTACCGATGTGGTTCAAGGTACTTTAAATTAAGATTTTGCATGATAGGCTTATGTGTGCTAACTACGCAATGTGTATACCAACATGTTAATGATATGTTGTTGATATTTTCTTGTAATGGTTTGAGATTTAGTGCCCAAGGCCATGTAGTGGTCGATACTGGATCAGTACATCCTTCTGTCATGAGTAGTATTAATACTGTATAATGGAGTGAGTTTTAATGGAGTGAGTTGAAATGTGGGGAAATAGTTTCCTGCTTGCTTGCATTGCGTCCTAATTTCGAGGATGAAATTTTTATTAAGGGGGGGGGGGGGGGGGGAAGATGTAGAATCCCAAAACTCGAGTTCATAGTCGATGCATAGTGATGTGAATAGTGTGTGAATAGTGTCTGTAAATAGTGTTTTAAAGGCCTACAGGCCTACTATGTAAATTGGTGAGGTGAAATGATTTGCGGGTGTTTGGATTTTATATGTGTGTTAGGGGTGTGCTAAAACCAAAAGAAAAAGAATGAAAACACTCTAAGTGAGTTGGAACAAGAGTGGAAACACTCTAAATGAAAAAAAAAAAAGGAAAATGGCCAAATTCTACAGGTGGCCGATCGACCGCCCCTATTCCCAATCGACCGCCCTCAAGGCCAGTTGACCAACTGACTTGGAATTTCGCAAAAAAGGGCAAGATAGTATCGACCGACCCTTAATAATTTGGTTTTAGGAACCCCTTATTCCCCTTGTGCGCGAATTTTAAGGGTAAATTAGGTTTTAAACCCTCTTGCCCTATAAATATCCCTCCCATTTTGTGGGTATTGGGTTACTAAAACCTAAGGGAAAGTTTAGGAGAGAAAATGAGAGGAAACTATGGCTTCAAGAAGGGATTTCTTGGGTGAGCAAGATTGGAGCTTGGATTGCACTTCTCAAGCTTGGATCTCTATTCCAAGGTGTTTCTCACGCACAAAGCCATGAGGATTCATTCCCAAAGGTAGATACACTCAACTCACTAGCTTTGTTACGATTCATTCTTGCATAGTATGTTTTGATGTATGATTTTGATTAAGGAAGATAAAGAGGGATTGGTTTTGATAAAAGAGAGTGTGAATACACTCCCTGAGAGGTTTTGTTAGGATCTCTTGATGTTAAGTAAGGATGAAGAGATGGGTTTTATGGAAATGGAGTAGATACTTTCTACTACTTAACCTTGCTATAATTCACTAACATATATTATGGTTTCATGAATAATTTTGATGAAACATGAGGGGATTTAGCTATTTTGTAATTCCTCTATTACAAAGTAAGATGTAAAACATGATTTTGATAACTAATTATCTTGATTGTAATTCATTAAGGCTAAGTAGGTATTGATACATGAGTTTTCCAAGAAAAGTAAGGCGTTTAGCCTTGTAGGTGTATAATCGTGATATAAAGGAAATGAAATTGGGTTTTTCATTAAATTCGAAGTATTCCACGATTTCTCTTACTCTCACAAATTATGTATATGATCACGCATGCTTCTATCACTGAGTTTTTGTATTACATATAAGTAGGGATGGAAAGACTTTTACTCAAAGTATATATGTTTTGATGAAAAAGAAACCTCGTCACGATTTCCATTGATGAAAAAAATGAGATGTAAAGCATCGTTGTAAATGATCTTGGATTAATTAGCCTAAGTGTATACTATGATATCTTCATGAATGATACTCCATGATCTAATTCAATGTTTTAGCTCACAAGTACTCTAATGGTCACAAGTACTCTAATCACATGCATGATCGTGTTATGATTGTAATTCGATAGGCATGTGATGATGTTTTAACACTTTATATGATTTCCATGATGCTCACAAGCACTATGCACATGTATGGGTGTATGATCAAGATGTCTCATAAGACTCATAAGTAAAAGGATCATGAGAAAAAGTTTATAAGAAAGGAGAAATAAAGTTGTAAGAAAAGACAAGAAAGTTCATAAGAAAGAAAATGCAAAACAAGAAAAGAAGTAAGAAATGTAAAGCATGAAAGAATTATAAGATACTATGACGAGGTATGGGTACTAACAACTGTTTCCAAGTAAGTGTGAGAGGATACTGGTATACTATGACCAGGTATGGGTACTAGTATCTATCTCCAAGTAAAATAAATAATTTGAAATGATGCTAGTGAACTATGATCAAGTATGGACACTAGTATCTGTTTCCAAGATAAGTAAGAAAGGATGTTTAGTGTACTATGACCAGGTACGGGCACTATCATCTGTTTCCAGAAAAGCAATTTCATAAGAGACTCATAAGCAAGTTAACAAGAAAACAAGAGAGGATGCTAGTATACTATGATCAGGTACAGGTTCTATCATCTCTCTCAAAGTAAGTACAAGATAAGTGAAAATAATGATCTCATAAGAATCTCATAAGGTACTCATAAGCCAAGAATTTCATAAGATGTATAAGGAACTCACAAGGCTTATATGATGCATAAGGAACTCACAAGACTCATAAGATATTCAAAATACATTTTGTTAAAGCACGAACTCAAAGCATGAATTAAAGTATGATTTTCGAGAATATGCATTTATTATCTTGTTTTAACTTCCGCACTCTGATTATGCATATGCTTTGATGAATTGTATCTTGTATGACATATTAATGTGTTGTAACGTTGTTAGTTAGTAGTTTGTATACACTGAGTATTCAATACTCAGCCAAATTGTCATTTCGGTAGATTTCAGGTTGGATGGTCGTGCTGATAAGAAGCGGGAACTTGCTCGGGATCATCATGCAAACGATAGGGGCCTGGACATGTGGTCTTTATGGTTGAGTGTGAGTGAGAGAGGGACATGTATTTTGGGGGATTTTGTGTTCGCTGGAGTTGGCAACTCAAACGATAGATCTCATGTACAGGTTTAGTTTTGATGCAGTCTTTAGTTGGCTCTTGTACTTGGAATATAGTTGATATTAAATTAAAAACATTCAGGTTCACCATTTGAAATGCCTTGTATATTACAGGATGGTTTGTTAGGTTATGATTGTCACGTCTAAAGTCCCACGTAACACTTAGGGGGGATTTTGGGGCGTGACAGAGTTGGTATCAGAGCTTAGGGCCCTAGGGCTATTGTCTTCTAAGCGGAAGTTGAGTTATAGAGTTAAGGTTGTATTCCAAGTTGGGCATTTCTCCTTCGAGTTGGAGTATGTTCTAGTTAGAGATTGATACCGCGAAAAAATTGGTATCAAGGTAAGGCGTTAGGTCTTTATAGGGGATCATGTTCCAAGTATAGACTAGTCTTAGCATGTAACCGGTTAACTCCTTAACCGATTTTGAGAATTTAACTTTAGTAGGAACCATAATTAAGCTAAGTTGCTAGGAGTCCCTATTGTGTGTATATTATATGTACTATGTTGTTGTGTGTTACTATACATTATGTGTTGCGTGCATACTATATGAGATAAATTTATTAGAAACCAGTTCATCAAACATGAAATTTAGGTTTTTCCCAGTTAGACTCATGAGTTATTGTTGTCCTTAGGATTTGACCACGAGACACGGGACTTGGAGTCATAGACAACATACGCAGAGTGGTAGAGGGGAAACTCCGATGAGTGATGGGCAACCTTATCTCACCCAGTTGTTGGGGTCTATGGTGGAAACCATGGCGATGCTTGTTGCTAGGCATCCTGTAGCTGCGACTGCTGGTCCTATACCTCCTCCGGTACACCACATTGCCGGTCTTGAGGCTTTCAGGAAGCTACAGCCTCTGAACTTCTATGGGACTACTGATTCGATGATCGCCAAGGCCTAGATCATAAAACTGAAGAAGATGTTCAAGGTGCTTCCTGCACCGATGAACAGAGGGTGGATTGGGCTTCCTTCATACTAGAAGGTGAAGCCGAACATTGGTGGAGATCTACACAGAGGCAGAGGGATGCTAGTAAGGCAAGGGAATCGTGGACTTGGAAAGATTTTGTAGGAGCGTTCCATCTGCAGTACTTCCATGTGTTCATCAAGGAATAGAAGGAAATCGAGTTCTTAACTCGGAACAGGGGATGATGAGCATAGCCGAGTACGAGGCCAAGTTTGTTGCACTGTCCAGATATGCCCTGTATCTAATCTTGTCGGAGCACTTGTGCATCAGGAAGTTTGAGAGACGGCTACGAGCCTCCATTCGAGGTAGGGTCTTCTTTTTTCCAAGTCAAGACCTGGGCAGAGGTGGTGGACAAGGAAAGTATCGCCGAGAAGAATTCTTAGGAGTTCTTCAACAGGAGAGACAGTGGCATGGAAGAGAGTGGTAGGGTTAGTTGCCAGTCCTATGGTTTCAACAAACCAGAAAAGAGGGCCAGAACGGCTCCATACCAGTCCTCGGGACCTACGCAGGTACAGTGTCCTATTGTACCCCAAGCTCCTCGCCCTACTAATACGCGAGTCACTCGATTGGAGAAGCCCACACCCGTCTACATTACGGTAGGTTATGCGGCTACTATAGGAGGAAAACACTTGGTGGGGATTGTCGAGCGCGCTCACAGGTGCGTGTTACCATTGCGGAGACCAAGGACACCGGTGTTAGAGATTGCCCAAGCCGTCAGTCACGGTCCCAAACCTAGAGAAATGGACCCCCCCAGTTCGTCAGTTTTGCAGCAGGGGTCTTCTCAGATTCTAGGCCCCAGCAGCCCACCAGCTGCCTCTAGTGAAACCAGGGCAGAGCTTTCGCCATCTTAAGATGGGATGCCCAGACATCTAACTGATGTGGTTCAAGTACTTTAAATTAAGATTTTGCATGATAGGCTTATGTGTGTGACTATATGTGTATACCAACATTGCTAATGATATGTTGTTGATATTTTCTTTTAATGGCTTGAGATTTCGTTGCCTAGGCCATGTGTGGTCGACACTAGATTGTGTACATCTTGTGTCGTGAGTAGTATTAATACTGTATAATGAGTGAGTTGAAATGTGGGAAAAATGCTCACTGGCTTGCTTGCATATCGTCCTAATTTCGATGAATGAATTTCTATAAGGGGGAGGGTTGTAGAACCCCCGAAACTCAGTTATAGCCGATGCATAGTGATGTGAATAGTGTGTTTAAGGCCTAAAACCCTACTTTTTAATTGGTGAGGTGAAAATATTGAGGGTATTTGGATTTTATACGTGTGTTAGGGGTGTGCTAAAAAAACCAAAAGAAAAAGAGTGAAAAACATCTAAGTGAGTTGGAACAATAGTGGAAACACTCAAATGGGAAAATAGAAAAAAGAAAGTGAAAATGCCCAAAATTCTGTATGTGGCTGGTGAAAGGTCCTATTTCCCCACGGTTTAGACGCCTATTGCTGGGCGACTGCCCTCAAGGCTAGTCAACCGCTATCTGGAATTTCACAGAGAAAAAAAAGGGCAAAATAGTAGGGGTTTTTTTGCACAGACGGTCGACAAACCCTCAGTTTTGGGGTTTGTCCCCTAGTTGCGCAAATTTTAAGATAAATAGGGTTGTTTTTAAAACCTCTTGTGGCTATAAATATCCCTCAATTTTTGGATTTTTTTCTTTTTCTTGGGTACAAAACCTAGTAAATTTTAGGAGAGAAAGGGGAGAGGAAAAACTAGGGTTTCAAGAAGGGATTTCTTGGGTGAGCAAGATTAGAGCTTGATTGCACTTCTCAAGCTTGAATCTCCCAAGATGTGTCTCACACACAAAGCCTGAGGATTCACTCCCGAAGGTAGAGATACACTCTACTTACTAGCTGGTACGTCAATTGCATAGTTCTAGTGGTTTTGGTATGATTGATTTAGGAAGAAAGAGGGATGGGTTTTATACAGGAGTGTGAAGACCCTATCTTTCTTGATGGTTGTGTTAGGATCTCGCTGAGTTAAGTAAGGATAAGGGATGGGTTTTATAGAAAGGGAGGAAATACTCTTATACTTAACTGCTTAGTTACAACTGTATTATGGTTTCATGAATTAATTTGGGAAAACTTAGGGGGATTTAGGAAGTTTGTAATTCCTCTATACAAGTAAGATTGGAAAGCAGGAGTTGATAATAATATTCTTGGTTGTAATTCATTAAGCTAAGTAGGTGTTGATACATGGTTTTCCAAGAAAAGTAAGGGTTTTTACTTTTGTAGGTGTAGATCGTGATCATAAAGGAATGAAAATTGGGTGTTTCATTAAATCGGACGTATCCACGATTTCTATATCTCACAACTGATGTCTGGATCACGGCACGCTTTATCACCGAGTTTTGTCTAGAAGTAGCGATAGAATGATTTTACTCGGATTTTAATGAAAGAAACGCTTATGATTTCATTGATGAAAAAAAATGAGAGTAAAGCATGTTGTGAATGATTGGATAATTAATATAACGTTATACTATGGAATCTTCATGAATGATCATCAAGATATAATGCGAGTTTAGCTC
>JABCRI010001095.1:0-40507 GCA_015143295.1 Tetracentron sinense | reverse complement strand
TACCAGTGACGCGGACCTTTTCTTGCTCAAGCTTAGAGCTCATCATCCTCAAGCGTGTTTTTGTTTCTTCCAGCTCTCACCATTATCAAGTTGTTTGATCAAAGAGATTTGATCTCTAAGGTAGATATACTCTACTAGCCTAGCCATGTTGGCTTTCATTAATAGAATTAGGTTTTTTGATTCTTTGGCAAATCAAGGGGGGTCTATGACCTTGATTTTTTGTAAACTATGCCTCTGTTATTAAATGCTTTGGGCTGTGCTTGTTTGTTGCTCACAAATGATCAAGGTGCACTTCTATGTTTGAGATTTTTGTTATGAATCAACATCAATTTTGTTCTTTAACGAATGATTTTTTTTGTGGCTTGAAAAAGGGAGTGTTGTCCTCCAAAGTAGAATTTGGTTTTGAAAGAACTCAGGCTAATGGCCTTGCTGCCTTGTTGTAAAGTTTTGTCCTACGGCTGATGCCTTGCTTGTAAAGTTTTCATAATCAAGGGCTTGATGCTTGCGTGTAAAGTTTTGTAAAGGGAAATTCGTCTCAAAGGTGTTCCGACATGAACACTTTGTTGTAACCGGTACTCAAAATCAATCCCAGGGCTTTAAAGAGCCTACTTGGAAAGTGTTTGTACAGTGAACAACTCGTCTAATAAGGTGTTCCGAAAGATAAACACTTTTATGATTTGAAAGAAATGTCTCAAATGTATAACTGTATCAAATATTTTTTAAAATAATATTTTGAAAGCCGTGCATTATTTCATATTTGAAAAGTGTCAGATTTTTACTTATTTTAATATTCAAGTAATGCCTTTGTTTCGTATCGCCTATTCCATTGAATGCTCTTTGTTCTTGACTTGTAAGTATGTTATTAATTAATATTACTCCTTCTACTTTAAAGTTTGGTATAACTTGAGTATGTATCCAGCTCACCGTACATTTTATGTCGGTAGGAGTCCATTCATTTTTTGTTGCTCCCGTCCTTGGGGTCGAGAGGACTATGGTGATGATGAGCCATCAGAGGCGCTCAATCTAAGGAGGAATTGACTGGTTATAGGTGGCCTTACCTTGGATACTTTTGAGAGATAGTGAGGGAGAATTTGTATATCTTTTGTATTTTTGTTAAGGGGGCCCCCCCCCCAATGTCTACTTCACTCTTGTTCTGTTATTTTCTTTTGTGACAAACTTGAAATTAGTTGGGTAAAATAATGAAAGAGAAAAATTTGTTACGTGTTACGCGATTTGTTACGCTTCCGTTACGCAGATTGCTTCGTATATTCACAGGTTGTCCATCAGTGATATGTTTAGTCACACACAAGTCCCTCCTATCTCCTAGGGGGATACGGTCGATTTTGGGTACCCGACACTCTCACGAAGCCAAGAGACCCACACCATCTAATTCGGCTCAAGATTTACAAAAAAACACCCCACCCTCCATTTCTCTTTTGCATAGGTACGGTTATAACCCTTCCTTTCTCTCCTCTTTGTGAACCAAATGAAATAGATCACAGTCAATTGTGATTGAACTCTTCGAGTTCAATTGCACTTAATTCAACACGTATCCTTTTTAACCCATATTAACCATTTTAACCCATATTAATTGTGCTTAAGATTTATTAACTCTAGTTCAAAAATCTAACCTTATTTATTAGAAAAATATTTTTTTTTAATGAAATCCTCGACAATTATAACTGAGTTCTGTTATGCCCCTAAGGTCACCACGTGTCCATTTTGACACCTCTTATTGTGATTGAGATTCACCCACCTATCATGGTTCTTAAGAAAATGATATTTAAAATATTTCAATTATTTTCTAATCACGGTTATATTTTTAAAAAATCATGATAAGTGGGTGAATCTTATCCACAGTTAAGGGATGTCAAAAGGGACACGTCGCTACCTCACAGGCGTAACCGAATTCCCACGAGTTCTGTTTATAAACGTTGAGGATTTCATTCCTACTAAAAAATATTAACCCTAAGGGTTAAAATTCTTAACTAAAAGTTATTTTTCTTAAAAATTAAGGTTAGGCTATTGAACCCGAAAGCTTAGTAAATCTTAACCACAATGCATATGGGTTAGATTGTGATCCGTGTTGACATGTGCGTGTAGTTGAACTTGGGAAGAGTTCAAGTGAAGTGAAGACTGGATCACAATCTAACCTACATTAATTGTGGCTAAGATTCACTAACCTTTAGGGGTTTTGAGCAATGTTCCCCCCTGAAAACATTGAATTGGATTGGCCCCAACGGTCGACTCACTCGACCCAAAAAAATCGATATGCACCGGGTGATTTTCTCTAACAAAGGCGTTTGAGACACTGCATGCACTGAGAAAAAGAAAAGGAGGGGTTATTTGGAGAGAGAGAGAGAGTATAGAGATGAGATGAGGGCTAAAGCCTAAAGGGTTTGGGAGTTGAGCTATGGAAAGAGAAATAGAAAAGTTTGGAGACGTGACTAAAGAGATACACACTTTGATTCGTCTCTCGGACGGAGATGTTAATCGGTCGCCGAGGAAAGGCACATTTGACAGTGTGAACAGAGATAAGAGAAGAAGTTTGAGAGGAGAGAAAGATTTATTAATGGGTTGAACTTTGAAGTTAAAGCGAGGAAGGTGTACGTCGCTCTCCATTTCCCATTTTAGGAAATCAACTTTTTCTATTATTCTGGGGAAAGGATAACCAGTTTTCCTCTACTTTTAAAGGGAACTCGTAAGATGATAGTATTTTTCACATGTCATCTGTAGCCAATGCAGTAGAACTGCCAAAAACCTGATGGTTTCCTCAGAGTTTCTTTTTGATATCTGCCACAAACCAAATGGCTTGCTCAGAGTTTCTTTCTTCTACTACAACGATGACAAGTGTGTGACTAGGTACACATCCGGGAAGTTATTAAAAACACTCTATAGTACTTACTTTCGAGTGTGCGGCGTTATATGTAGAGGCCACTTCGAGACTATAAACTGTGAAAAGAAAAATAAGAGGTCAAAAGTCTCTTAACCGGTCACAGTTCGGCTAAAGAGTTTTACAAAAAAGTCCCTCCCTTCATTTCTCTTTTGCATAGGTCCGTTATAAACCTTCTTCCCTTCTCTTCGTGAACCAAGTGAAACAAGATCACAGTCAATTGTGAATCAACTCTTTGAGTTTAATTGCACTTCTAAGTCAACACGTAATCCCTTCTAACACATATTAACCCTTTAACCCATATTAATTGTGGTTAAGATTTATCAACTCTAGTTCAAAATTCTAACCTTATTATTAGAAAAAATATTAAAAATAAATGAAATCCTCGACGATTATAATTGAGTTCTGTATGCCCCAAAGGTCATCACGTGTCCCTTTTGACACCTCTTAAACTGTGATTGAGATTCACCCACCACTGATGGGTTTTAGAAAATGATATTTAAAATATTTAAATATTTTTTCTTATCACGGTTATATCTTACAAAAATCAAGGATAGGTGGATGAATCTTAACCACAATTAAAGGATATGAAAAGGGACACGTGGCTACTTCACAGGCATAATCGAACTCCCCTGAGTTCGGTTATAAACATTGAGGATGTCATTCCCAAAAAAAAATATTAACCCCAAGGGTTAAAAATTCTTAACCAAAGTTATTTTGTAATATTTTCTTAAAAATTAAGTTTAGGTTGATGAACCCTAAAGCTTAGTAAATCTTAACCACAATTATAATGGGTTAGATTGTGATATGTGTTGACATGTGGGTGCAGTTGAACTCGGGAAGAGTTCAAGTGGAAGACTAGATCGTATTCTAACCCACATTAATTGTGGCTAAATTCACTAAACTTTAGGGTTTTGAGCAATGTTTCCCCCTAAAACATTGAACTGGATTGGTCCCAACGGTCGACTCACCCGAACCCAGAAAATCGATGTGAATCGGGAGATTTTCTCCAACCAAGGCGAGACACTGCTTGCACAGAGAAAAAGAGAAAGAGGGGTTTCTTTAGAGAGAGAGAGAGACTTTAGAGATGAGATGAGGGCTAAAGCCTAAAGGGTTTGGGAGTGGAGCTATGGAAAGAGAAGTTTGGAGACGTGAGTAAGGAGATACACACTTCGATTCTTCTCCCGGACGGAGATGTTAATCCGTCGCCGGGGAAAGGCACATTAAACGGTGTGGACAGAGATAAGAAAAGAATTTTGATTGGAGTGGAAGATTTATTGTTGGGTTGAACTTTGAAGTTAAAGCGAGGAAGGTATACGTCGATCTCCATTTCCCATTTTGGGAAGCCAGCTTTTTCTATTATTCTGGGGAAAGGACAACCAATTTTTTCTACTTTTAATGGGGACTCGTAATATGACGGGTTTTTTCAAATGTCATCTGTAGCAATGCAGTAGAACTGCCAAAAACCAGATGGTTTCCTCTGAGTTTCTTTTTGAGATCTGCCACAAATCAGATGACTTGCTCACAGTTTCTTTCTTCCTACTACGACGATGACAAGTGAGTGTGCGACCGTTAGATGTAGAGGCCACTTCGAGATGTTTAAACTGTGAAAAGAAAATAAGAGATCAAAAGTCTCTTTTCCGGTCGTTCCCTTCATCTCAAAGAATCCCAGCCATTTAAATTCGGCTAAAGATTTTTACAAAAAAGTCCCTAGCTCTCTTTTTCTCTTTGCATAGGTATGGTTATAAACCTTCCTCTCTCCTCTTCGTGAACCAAGTGAAATGAGATCACAGTCAATTGTTATTGAACTCTTCGAGTTCAATTGCACTTATAAGTCAACACGTAATCCTTTTAAACCATATTAACCCTTTTAATTCATATTAATTGTGGTTAAGATTTATTAACTCAATTTCAAAAATCTAACCTTATTTATTAAAATAAATGAAATCCTCGACAATTATAACTGAGTTCTGTTATGCCCCTAAGGTGGCCACGTGTCCCTTTTGACACCTTTTAGCTGTGATTGAGATTCACCAACCTATCATGGGTTTTGAGAAAATGATATTTAAAATATTTAAATATTTATTTCTAATCACAGTTATGTTTTTAAAAATCAAGGATAGGTGGGTGAATCTTAACCACAAGTTAAGGGATGTCAAAAGGGACATGTGGCTACCTCACATGCATAACCGGACTCCCCTGAGTTCCGTTATAAACATTGAGAATTTCATTCCAACTAAAAAATATTAACCCTAACGGTTAAAAATTTTGTTAACTAAAGTTATTTTTAATATTTTCTTAAAAATTAAGCTTAGGTTGTAGAACCCTAGGCTTAGTAAATCTAACCACAATTAATATGGGTTATAGATTGTGATCCTTGTTGACATGTGGGTTCGGTTGAACTCAGGAAGAGTTCAAGTGAAGACTGGATTGCAGTCTAACCCACATTAATTGTGGATAAGATTCACTAACCTTTGGGGTTTTGAGCAATGTTTTCCCCCTTAAAACATTGTGCTGGATTGGCCCCAATGGTCGACTCACTCGATCCTAGAAAATCAATGTGAATTGGGTGCTTTCTCTAACCAAGGCATTCGAGACACTACATGCACAGAGAAAAAGAAACAAAGGGGTTTTTTTCGCGCCCCAATATCCCCCTAGGAGAATGCGGGATCTTTGACACCTTTGGCACGTGACTTACTTATCATTACCATCTTGTTAGAAGCAATAAAGGCATACTAAATTATGGACCTGAAAATTTATTCATTGGATAACATTTAATACATCAATTGAACATCATTTAAAATCTGTAATTAAACTGAATATAAATAATCTGAATCATCCATCATGATTCTCAACCAACCATTAAATCAAAACATTAATTCATAATAAGTCAATTACAATCTCTCTGAAATTTAAACAATTTCTAATAAACTAAAACAATAGTAATACCATCCATTGAAATCACGTTCCTCTTTGGAATGATCACTTACAAGATCTTCCTTGCGTACTCTTCTTCAACTCAAGGCTTCTGAACACAATTATCAAATCTCGAACTTGCCGACAACAAAAGTTATCGGCTGAGTAACAAGTTACTTCATGTATATAACAATTCATAATAAATAATATCATAACGATAATATGCATACAAGTAACAGTTCAATTACAATTCACGTACATAAATCAAAGTGCGAAAACATCTTTTCTTTTCAATTCTTTCATGTGCTCACTTGTACTTATCTTGTTTGTCTTATTACTTGACTTTTCTTTCTTGTCTTACTTTTTTTGACGTGTTTTTCTTGTCTTATTTTTCTGACTTGTCTTTCTTTTTCGTGAATAAATCAAATAACATGTACTGTGCAATAATTTAAAATAACTCTACCTCATATATTAGGTAGAGATTACCATATATCCTACTTATCGAGGTACCACACGGTTTACACATTATCCGATGTATATGGCTTGTCTGCATATTATCTTGTGCATACGGCTTGTCTACACATTATCCGGTGCATACAGCTTATTTTGCCTTGATCTTATGCTTGTTAGTACCCGGGCAGTGCAAAACTCAATCATGCATTTATCGCTTTCGTGTGTACTTATATACTTGTATAATACTTGTAATCTTACTTTTTTTCATGTTTGTACATATTCATTATCTTGAGTGAGTACACTGTAATATACACTTGATTAAATTATACATAAGACTATCAGTCAAGAGCTATAGGAAATCTCATCATAGCGTCACATTCCACTATGTTAATCAGACCTAGGCAAACAAAACTCTCATCAAAGGTTCTTTTACCCAACAATATGTCACGTATAACAACATAAAAATAAACATACCACAACATTCATATGTCCAAAAATTAAACAGGTTTTAATCATAATTTATTTTCAATATACATAATTCACAATCTAATTTAAATATCAAGACTCCCTTTTTAATCGAGATTTATATCATAATTACATCCATATTATTTATCAATCATAATTCTCATAAATTATATCCACAAAACACACTAACATATAACTCTAATCTCACAAAAAATCTACATCAATTATTCAATTATTTCATACATTTTATTCAATTCCATAATTTCATCCCTTCTTCCATTCTCAATTCATACATACACCACAAATTTCTTTCTCTTTCCTCTTGTTGATATATATAATAAAAATCATAAAGAGAACATCTCTAAAATCATTGAAATCTTTCATAAGAGATATATCTAATATAACATGCTTTGATCTTATTCCTTACTTTGAAATATATACATTTTCTTCTTATTTGTATCAATGATTATCATTTTGATAGAAAGGAAATTCATATTTACGTTATTCAAGAAGACATTGCATAAGGGTAGTCAAAATCCCTTAATCTTCTTTTATCATGTTTTTTGCATAGATCTTATCATTAGATTCATACTTTAAATTAATGTTTATAAAATTGAGAACTAGAGAAAGTTATTTACCTCTCTCTTGATCGCTTCCCTACGATCTTACGTTTGCGAATGAGCTCGATCTAAGCCTTCACGCTTTTCTCCTTGCAAAACCTTTGATTTTCCCTCTTAGATCTCTCAAAAATAATTTTTCTCTCCCTTCTTCTCTAATGAGAACTCTTAGAATTTTCTTCTATTTTTCTCTCTAATAAGTTTTAGAATGATAGAATACCTAAAATTCATGAGTTAAGGTCCTTATATAAGCAATACCAGAATTGGAAAGTGAATAGAATTGCTAAGAACACTATTCACGCGGTTACTGTTCATCCTATTTACAGTTTTGCTACTGAACTTTGAATAATTCTATAGAGGTCAATTATTATCGGATTAACCTGAAATTTGAACCATAGCTACTTTAGGTCATATAGAATCTACCTTAAAATTTTCATAAATTTTGGATGACATAAAATGATCAAAATACCACTCTTATGATAGAATTAATTTTGCATATTTTGACCATTTTCTTTGCTTTAACCTTAACAATTGATCATGCAATACATATAAATTTAGTTAAAACTTTACATAAACATAATTAATCATCAATTAAATATTTTTGGACATCAATTAACATTAATTGCAATGGTTTAAGCAAAATCTCCATATTTTTATTTAATGTACACTAGTTTCAAGAAAAACAAATTTTAAGTCTCTATAGTTTCTTGGGAGAGAGTATAAAAATGAGATGATGGCTACCTAAAGCCTAAAGGGTTTGGGAGGGGAGCTATGGAAAGAGAAATAGAGACGATTGGAGATGTGGCTAAGGAGATACACACTTTGCTTCGTCTCCGGACATAGATGTTAATCCGTCTCCGAGGAAAGACACATTTGACGGTGTGGAAATAAATAAGAGAAGAAGGTAGGGAGGAGAGGAAGATTTATTATGGTTGGAAAAATACTGTTTTGGAAAAATCTGGGAAAAACAGTTTTTTTACAAACTTTGACCCAAAATATAAGTGGGACCCACAAGGGTTTTAAGGCGGGTCCAAGTTGATTCGTGTTCTCCTCCATGAGAAGATTAACGTAGTATATTCACTTGTCCAAAACAGTGAAGTGGTGAATAAGAAATTCATCTCAAAGTGGGTCACTTGAACATATGTTATAAGTTGAAGAATGGTGTAGTTTAATAGTCCCACATTGGAAAACTATTGAAACTATAGTGTGGTTTAAATACCATTACCTTGGAGTAAAGGGTGGGCCCTTGGGGCACCCAAATTTTGAGAAGGAGTGAGCACTTGCTCCAAGGTGGAATCAACACACACGCGCGCCGCCGCCCCGCCCCGACCCGTGTCCGTGGCTTGGCTTACTTTGGTTCTAGTGGGCCTTAAAGCCTGGCCCTTATATTTATTTTTTGCTGGGCTGGGCCAGAGCTTGTTCAACTTATATAGTTATTTCAACAGCTATTTAATTCCAACAGTCATGTCTGTTGGATTTAAATTTGAAACCCAAGAGACATGACCATTCTGGACAGTCTCCTTTGCCTGGTATTTAAGTCTTTTATAGTGCATATTCTGGAGTACGAAATTAATTCTTCTACTCCCTAGCCTCTAATCTCTTCTGCATATCAAAAGTCTGTGTTGTTCAAGAGAGGTACATTACATAAGTTTTTGGTTCGCTGGACAAGCAGATTGTTGTGCTTCTTCTGCTTGTGAAAAGATCACTTCATCCTGGGAGACAGACGTCCGTGGATCAAAAGCACCAGTGTGAGGGACGAAATCTGTCTTAAGGAGAGAGTTACTACTCGACTTGATCTATTGCTCTTTTTCAATTCCTAAACCAGTGAGTTCATTTATTCTGTACTTTTAATAGATTGTTTCCTTAACAGAATATTTAGCTAATCAACTTCAAATTAATATTCTGTACACTGTAAAAGAATATTTTATAATTGTACAGTTTAATTTAATTGCTGCTGTGAATGAAACTTTATTTATTAAAGATTGAGTACAGAATTATTATAGTCAAATACTGACTTATAACCAACAATCTTAAGACAGATTTCGTTCTGTATTCAATCTTTAGTTTACTAAATATACTGGTTTTTATACTTTTGATTCTGTATACTGTTTTCAATTCAGAATTCTGTACAACTTACAATTTCCAGAATTCTGTATACTGTTTTAATTTCATAATTCTATTTACTATTTCTGATTTCAGAATTCTGTATAATTCAATAAAACTCTGCATTCTGTAATACTGTATTAATATTTAATTTCTGTATACTGTATATCAGAAATAATGTCTTCTTCAAGTCAATCAGTCATTGCACCTACTGCTATGCATACCTCTTTGCATTCTACTGTTCCTGTGAACCATGGTGAAAAGCCAGAAAAGTTTAATGGAACAGAGTTTAAAAGATGGTAGCAGAAAATGCTATTCTATCTTACAACTCTGAATCTGGCTAGATTTCTCAGAGAAGATGCTCCTGCATTGAAGGAAGGAGAAACTGACAAGCAAGTGGTTGCTACTGTAGAGGCATGGAAAAATTCTGATTTCCTATGCCAAAACTATATCCTCAATGGATTGGATAATACACTGTATAATGTGTATAGCCCAATCAAAACTGCAAAGGAACTCTAGGATTCCTTGGACATCAAATATAAGACAGAAGATGCCGGTGCGAAGAAGTTCGTGGTCGGAAAATTTCTGGAATATGTGATGTCAGACTCCAAGACTGTTATCAGTCAAGTCCAGGATCTCCAATTAATTTTGCATGACATTCATGCAGAAAACATGGTTCTTAGTGAATCTTTTCAGGTGGCAGCCATGATTGAAAAATTACCCCCGGGCTGGAAAGATTTCAAGAACTATCTGAAGATAAAAGAAAGGAGATGAAAATGGAGGAACTAATTGTGAGGTTGAGGATCGAAGAGGATAACAGGATTTCTGAAAAGAAGACCGGAAAACTTCCAATGGAGTCCAAGGCAAATATTGTGGAACAGGGGAAAAGGTTGAATGGAAAGAGGAGGCAATTCAATGAAGGCTCCTCAAAAGGATTTAAAGGTGGAGAGAACAAGAGATTCAAATTCACCGGAAAATGATACATTTGTGATAAACCTGGGCATCGAGCTAAGGATTGCAAAACCAAGCAAATAAGCCAAAACAAGAAACCTGCTCAAGCCAACTTCACATAAATGGACATGGTTTCAAATGGAGTCCATGATATGAATTTGTCCGCTGTAGTGTCCGAGGTAAACCTCATTGGCAATTCTAAAGAATGGTGGGTGGACACCGGAGCAACTCGCCACATTTGCATTAAAAAGAATATGTTTTCTTCTTATCAAGTGGTGGAAAATGGAGAGCAACTCTTTATGGGTAATTCCTCAACTTCCAGAATTGAAGGACAAGGAAAAGTGGTGCTGAAAATGACTTCAGGCAAGGAACTTACCCTCAACAATGTGCTCCATGTGTCGGACATCCGGAAGAATTTGGTTTCAGGATCTTTGTTATGTAAGAATGGGTTTAGATTAGCATTTGAGTCGGACAAGTTTGTCTTGACTAAAAGTGGTATGTATGTAGGGAAGGGTTATATGAGCGATGGGCTCTTTAAACTTAATGTAATGACTGTTGTACCTACTAAAATTATGAATAAGAATGCTTCATCTTCTACTTATTTGCTTGAGTCTTCTAATTTATGGCATGGTAGATTAGGACATGTAAATGATGAATCTTTACGTAAACTTATACACTTAGGATGTTTGCCTAAATGTAATTTTGATAAAAATCATAAGTGTGAAGTTTATGTGGAAGCAAAATTAACTAGAACTTCATTCCAATCTATTGAAAGGAATTCTGAACCTTTAGATTTAATTCACATAGATATATGTGATTTAAAATTTGTACAAACTAGAGGGAGAAAGAAATACTTTATTACTTTCATTGATGATTGCTCTATATATTGTAAAATATATCTTTTGAGAAGCAAGGATGAATCTTTGGATATGTTTAAACAGTACAAAGCCGAAGTTGAGAATCAACTTAGCAGGAAAATTAAGGTTGTAAGAAGTGATAGAGGTGGTGAATATGAAGCACGTTTTGGTGCTTTTTGTTCAGAACATGGTATCATACACCAAACTACAGCACCTTACTCACTTCAGCAAAATGGTATTGCTGAAAGGAAAAATAAAACCTTAAAAGAAATGATGAATGCTATGCTGATTAGTTTGGGATTACCTCAGAATTTGTGGGGGGAAGCAATTCTTTCTGCAAATTATATTTGTAAATCCAGAAATAGGTGTTGGCAAATTCCGTGATCTTTAGATAGGTCATAAGAGTTGTGTCTTGTTCAACTTGTCGGAAGAGTTAAAGTTTCAAGAAGACTGAAGATATTGAAGAAAAAGCTTCTACTCCGGATCTAGACAGGTAATGGACTTAGAGACCCCTACCTAGGTTGGATTTGACTTAGATAACTCTAAACATACCTAGGAGAATAGTTTTAAGCCTACCAAAGAGGTTTGATCTATTTTGAATCAAACAAAAACAAAAGAAAAATGTTTAGGCTGAAATTCTGTCTCAACCGATCGCTCGGTGGCTATCGACTGGTCAAAAACTTTGCATGGGGTATTTTTCCAGAGAGACTATTTTTAACCGATCTCTCGGTGAAAGTAGCGATCGATCGGTTTTGGACCGAGCAATCGGTAATAAGCACTGATCGATCGGTCCTCGTAAACATAATTTTATTTTTTCTGGACTCTTTTCTAAACCCTATATAAACAACTTTTTGGAGACCTAATTCGTATCTTTGTTTATTTTTGAAAGAGTAGAGGTCTGAGAAACCCTTCTAGAGCTTTTTCCATTGTTCTTCATAGATCTTTAGTGATCCCTCCTTTTTCAATCATCCTAGAGAATGCAAGTATAGATCTATTCGTTTGATCTTGCATTGTGTGATCTCAAATCTGTATGAGATCTCTCTAGGGTTTGAAGCTTTCTAAATTGATTCACAACCCTACACTTCGTGTGTATGTCCAGTGTATGATCCGGAGCCTTCGTGGAAGGAGATCGATCGTGTGTGATCGTGGTATTGAAGTAGCTTGAGAAGATTTGGTTAGTTAGGAACCGAAGCTGCTACAGCGGAGATCGAACCTGCTGGTTCGTGGAAATCAAGAGTAAGATTCTGTACCTAGGAACGTCGAGTCCGGTTTGGGTAAGGTCTTGTCTTGTACTTGAATTCTTCTTATAGTGAAGTTTGTTGCTGGACGAGGTCCCGTGGTTTTTTCCCGTAAGGGTTTTCCACGTAAAAATCTGCTGTGTTTGATTTGTGTGGATTGTTTGTGTGAATGGTTCATTGATTTCCAATCTAATTAGATAAAAAATTAAAAATTGGTTAGAAGTTCTTAGATAGACCTATTCACCCCCCCCCCCTCTAGGTCATAGAGATCATTGATCAGAGTAATTTCAATTGGTATCAGAGCGGGTTCACCTTTAAGACTAAACCCTTGAGTGTGATCCTGTATATCTTACTCTGTGATCATGAGTACTTTAAGAGAGGGCGGTTCAGTCTCTCATCCCCCACTATTCGATGGGAATAATTACGCATATTGGAAAGCCCGTATGAGAGGTTTTCTCAAATCGATTGACGAGAGAATTTGGATGTCTATCCAAAATGGGTGGACTACGCCTGTGAAAACTCTAGGTGATTTGACTGTCGTCAAATATTCTAATGAATGGACCAGAGAAGAGCTTGAGATAAGTGGTTGGAATACTAAAGGACTCAATGCTATCTTTACTGCAGTCACAGCTGAGGAATTCAGACGAATTTCTTCATGTGAAACAGCAAAGGAGGCATGGGACATACTAGAGATTACCCATGAGGGTACTACCACTGTTAAAATCTCAAAACTCCAAATGTTAACCACCAAATTTGAATATTTGAAAATGGAAGACGATGACACATTTGATGAATTTTATGCAAAACTTAGTGACATTGTCAATGGTAGTTTCAACTTAGGTGAGAGATTAACTGAGTCCAAGATAGTTAGAAAAGTCCTTAGATCTCTACCTGAGAGATTTCAACCCAAGGTCACTGCTATTGAAGAGAGTAAAAATGTTGACTCTCTGAAGATTGAAGAATTAGTTGGTTCACTCCAAACTTATGAACTCAATCTTAGACCATCCAAGAAAACCAAATCTTTAGCCTTGAAATCAATTAAGGAATCTTTGGATGACGATAACAGTGATGGAGAGATAGATGAGGAAGAAATGGCACTCTTCGTTAAAAAATTTCGAAAATTTTTTAGAACGAAAAAGAGGTTCAATCCCAAACAGGGAGGAAAATCTTTTGAGAAGTCAAAGTCTAAGCCCTGGGAAATCAAGAAAAATTCCAAGAGTGGCGACAAGAAACTCCAAGGTGTTCAATGTTATGAATGTCATGGCTTCGGTCATATTTCACCTAACTGTCCTAACAAGAAGAAAAGTAAGGGCAAGGTGATGAATGCCCGTTGGGATGACAGTGATTCCGAGAATGAAAAATCAGACAATTCTTCTTCTAGTGAAGAAACTGATAATCATACTGCTTTCATTGTGTCCCTTTCTGGGATTCTTGAGACTACCTCGTTAGTTGATGAGAAGGATAGAAGTGATGAAAGTAGTCACGCTGAGTCAAGTGGAGACACTGAGAAGAATCATACTGACTCTGAAAGTGATGAAGATTTGAAAACAACTTATGATAAGTTGTATTCTGAAAGTTTGAAACTGACTAAAGCAAAAATCTCTTTGAGCAAAAAACTCAAAATCATTCAAAATGAAAGAGATACTTGTAAACTAGAAGCAAATGAGATGAATGCTTTAATTAGTCAGCTTGAAAATGAGAAAGAAGCTTTTTCTGAAAAAGTTAAATGTCTTTTGGAAGAAAATGTCTCATTGACTAATGTTGTCAGAAGATTAGAAGTTGAAAGAGACACTTCCTTGAAAGAAGTTGGAGAGTCAAGGACTCAATTAGTAGAGCTGGAATCTTTAAAAGAATCTCTTGTCAATAAGGTGAAATTTCTTGAAAAAGAACATCATATAACCCTTAAAGACAAGACTGACTTGATTCAGAAGGTCTATACTCTTGAAAAAGAAGTAAGAATGTTTGGAAATACTAGCTGCCTAGATGAATTAGTTAGAAAATATGGATCAAATTCTAATAGATCTGGGATAGGACATGCTGACACACCAGCTGGTCCTTTAGCTGTTAGTACAATGGCTAGTGCTGTGTTTGAACAAATACATTCTGATCCCAAAGTGAATGTACCTTCCACATCAAGTACTAAGACTTATACAAATGTTGTAAAGCCTAGAAATGCAGCTCCTAGGGTGAATGCTTTGAGGAATCAAATTCCTTTTAGAAGAAATCCTCCTCCTTTTTCTAGATTCATACCCACATGTCACTTTTGTGGTATAAGAGGTCACATACGACCAAACTGTAATGTGTTTAGAAGAGCTCCCCGAAATGGTTCATGGAACCAAAATTAAAGTCAAGGGAATCTTAAAATGCAGATTCAAGTTCTGGCTGAAAAATTTAGAATTTTGAGCGAAGATGTCAATAGGATAGCTCAAATGTCTAAAAATGAAAATGGTCCATTAAATCCTTATGATTACTCAAGAGGAAAGAATGTGACAAATCATTATGCTAGAACTGAACAGAACAGAAAGAGGTCTAGAAGGTCTAAAAAGAAAAATGTCTCTACTACACAGAACAATATTCAAATGTGTAAACAAAGTTTAAGAACTGTGTATGTGAGAAAGGATGATCTTAAGTGCCTTGTCATTCATACTGCCTTTAAAGCCCAAAACACAGAAATGTGGTACTTTGACAGTGGGTGTTCTCGGCATATGACAGGTAACAAGTCCTTATTTACTCAATTTGAGGACTGTCCAGATGGGACTGTTACTTTTGGCGATGGAAGAAAGTCATTAGTTAAAGGGAAGGGTATCATCGATTCACCAGGCATACCAAAATTGAAAAATGCCTTGTTTGTTGAAGGACTAAAAGCTAATTTGATTAGCATAAGTCAACTATGTGATGATAACCATGCTGTGCACTTTACCCAAAATAAATGCTTAGTCATTAATGGTAAAGGTAAGTGTGTTCTAGAAGGGTTGAGAACCACTGACAATTGCTATGGCTTAATCCCTAGTACTAATTTCTCAAATGTCTGTAATAGGGCTAAAATTGAGGAAGTTGATTTCTGGCACCGTAGGCTAGGTCACATGAACTTCAAAGACCTATGCAAAATTTCAAAGCAAGAACTTGTGAGAGATGTGCCCAAACTAGGAAAGCCTTCTACTGCTATGTGTGGACCATGTCAGATTGGTAAACAAATTAGAACCCCACATAAGAAGACTTTAAGTATTGCTACTTCATATCCACTGGAATTAATTTATATGGATCTTATGGGTCCTACAAGATCTGAAAGTCTAAGTGGAAAGCGATACATCCTAGTCATGGTTGATGATTTCTCAAGAATGTCATGGGTGGCATTTATAAGAGAGAAATCCGATGCTTTTGAAAATTTCAAAAGTATTTGCTTGAAAATTCAAAATGAGAAAAGATGCCCAATCACTCGAATTCGAAGTGATCATAGAAAGGAGTTTGAAAACTCTAAGTACAACGACTTTTGTAATGAGTCGGGTATCAAACATGAATTTTCTGCACCCATTACACCTCAACAGAATGGTGTTGTGGAGAGGAAGAACAGGGTTCTCCAAGAGATGGCTAGAGTTATGCTTCATAGCAATAATCTAGCTTCTCATTTCTGGGCTGAAGCAGTGAACACTGCTTGTTATATAGTTAATCGAGTTTTTCTAAGACCTGGAACAAAGAAAACCCCATATGAGTTGTGGAATAACAAGAAACCAAGTGTCAAGTACTTTCGAGAATTCGGAAGTAAATGCTATATCCTAAAGGATAGAGAGCAACTGGGCAAATTTGAATCCCGGAGTGATGAAGGGATATTTCTTGGATATTCCACAAACAGTAGAGCTTATCGAGTGTATAACTTGAGAACCTCTACAATTATGGAGTCCATCAATGTAGTTGTGGATGACTCTGGTGTTGAAAATGTGCAACTTGAGGATGATGATAATGCTGGAAACGAAAATGTTGAAACTTCTTCAACTCCACTTATTACTAAGCAATCATCTCCATTAAAACCCACACATCCTAGGGTCATAAGTCCTCACAACTCCATAGATATAATTGGTGATCTTGAAAGTGGAGTGAGAACAAGGAAACAAATTGATAATGAAGTTAGCTACATTTGTTATACTTCATCTTTTGAACCCAAGAATGTAGCTGAAGCCCTTGCAGATGATAATTGGATCAATGCAATGCAAGAAGAGTTACTTCAGTTCACTAGGAATGATGTTTGGTATTTAGTACCTAGGCCTAACAATACAAATGTGATTGGTACCAAATGGATTTTCAAGAACAAAACTGATGAAAAAGGTACTATCATAAGAAATAAGGCTAGGTTAGTTGCACAAGGATACACCCAAATTGAAGGTATTGACTTCGATGGGACCTTTGCTCTTGTAGCCAGGCTAGAATCAATCAGAATTCTTTTAGCTGTGGCTTGCCATATGAAATTCAAGTTGTTTCAAATGGATGTTAAGAGTGCCTTTTTGAATGGCATTCTACAGGAAGAAGTCTATGTGGAACAACCAAAAGGGTTTGAAGATCCACATCACCTTGATCAAGTTTATCGATTAAAAAGGGCCCTCTATGGTTTAAAGCAAGCTCCAAGAGCTTGGTATGAGAGGTTGACTACTTATCTCTTGGAAAAGGGATTTTCGAGAGGGAGAGTAGACATAACCCTTTTTATAAAAAATGTGAAAGGTGATATTGTCATTGCCCAGATCTATGTTGATGATATTGTGTTTGGTTCCACATTAGACTTACATGCTCAATCATTTGCTGAACAAATGAAGAATGAATTTGAAATGAGCATGGTAGGTGAGCTGAGTTTCTTCCTTGGTCTTCAGATCAAGCAATTTGATTCTAGGATCTCAATATCTCAAATCAAATATGCTAAAAATCTGGTGAAGAAATTTGGTATGAGTTCTGCAAAGCATGCTAGGACTCCTATGAGTTCTACAACAAAACTTAGTAAAGATACTTCAGGCAAGGATGTTGATCAAACTTCTTACAGAAGCATGATTGGTAGTTTGTTCTACCTAACTGCTACTAGACCAGACATTGCCTTTAGTGTTGGAGCATGTGCTCGCTATCAAGCAAGCCCAAAAGAGTCTCACTTACTTGCAGTCAAGCGTATCATTAGATATGTAAGTGGAACTCCATCATTTGGCCTCTGGTATTCTTTTGATACCAATGCCACAATAGTTGGATATTCCGATGCCGACTGGGCTGGAAATGCTGATGATAGGAAGAGCACCTCCGAAGGGTGTTTCTATATTGGAAACTGCTTAGTTGCTTGGCTTAGCAAAAAGCAGAATTTAATTTCATTGTCCACTACCGAAGCTGAGTACATAGCAGCTGGCAGTTGTTATACTCAACTTCTGTGGATGAAGCAGATGTTGCATGATTACGGGATTGAACAAGGCACTATGACTGTGTATTGTGATAATTCAAGTGCTATCAATATTTCTAAAAATCTCATTCAACATTCTCGCACAAAACACATTGACATTAGGCATCACTTCATTCGTGATTTAGTTGAGCAAAATGTTGTGTGTATTGAGTATGTCCAAACAGAGAAACAATATGCAGACATTCTCACAAAACCCTTAGATTCCCTTAGGTTTGAATTCCTTAGGAAATCCATTGGTTTGTGCGGAGTTGAGTGATGGTGTGCTTTCTTCATAGCCTATGTGTTATTCTTGTTGGATTTTAAGTCATAGAGCTATTTTTTGTTGTTTTCTTTAATTAATAAAAATCCAAAAACATTCAAAAAATTGAAAAATGTTACAAAAAATAATGTGTTTGTATGACCTTCTTTTCTATCATTATGCTTAAAGTTATTCCTTTGAAATCATAATTGAATATTAATTCCAAGGGTAAATTTATCATAGGATTGTGTAAATAAGGATAGTTCAACTATTAGTTCTATCTAGTGATTTAAAATGGTCATGGTCACCAATCTCAGTTAGAGTTGAGTAAACAATGATGTTATGTGTTGCACATGCACTCTAACTGATTTTTGAGATGGTATTAGTTCCTATTTATAGATTCTAATATTATATCATATGGTTCCCTAGTTTAATCAAATCTAGTATAACCAAAGTGATTAAAATTCCATAAGATGAGCCCCCTAGTTTTAAAAAATTATTGACATGGAAAGGACTACCTTTGAGTTTGTGTGATAGCTTCTAGTGAATGCAAACAGTGAGAAATGGCTACCTAGACAAACAGTAGGTATCTATATAGGTTGCTAGTGTGAAAGCCCCCACTGTCATTAGAGAGGGCTACCTTCTCACTTGAGTGAAAGTCACCAATGTCCAAAGAAAAGATAATGTGTAAATTTGATCATAAACTGAAATAACCTTATAGATCAAATTTGGGATAAACATTGCTCATCATAATTCTATGGATGGTTCTTGGTTTTAATTCTAGTTTTTGAACATTCTAGAGTACCTTTATGCTATAATATCAAAATCTTGTTTTGTGGATGAAACCAATCCTCAGAGTCATGTTATGAATTTTTAATATTACACACACATTACTTCTGAGCATTTATTTACTCTAAATGTGGATTTGATGCAAAAATCAAAATTAATCACTTATGGAAACTAAAAGTTCTTAACAGAATCCTTATTCATAACTATTTTTGTAAGATACATTCTTGGTTAAATTTTTTTTGATTTTGATGAAATAAATGTTTGCATAAGTGCATAATTGTTAGGTGATTTTGAGGTGAAAATGAGTTTAAGTCTTGCTTTGGTTGAGGGGGAGAAAAATGATTATAAGTAAAAAATTTCAGAAAATTTTCCAGACCACCGATCGCTCGGTGTTAATGACCGATCGATCGGTCTTTCGTGAACATGGTTATAAAACCCTCATTTCTCAGTTTCCTATTATTTTGTTCTCCGAACTCTAGAGCGATCCCTCGGTCCCTTCTTCTCCAAATCTCTCTTACGTTCATCTCTTTCTACTCCAAGGGTCTCCTAGCATCTAAAAAGGTAATCTTTAATCATTTTCTTGATTTTGGTTTACTTTTCACATCTAGGGCATCAAAATTCATCATGATTTTCTCATACTCCTTAGTTATTCTTGCATTCCTCATGTCCGATGTCTCTAAACGCCGGAGATTGGTCCTCAATAACCAAGAGGACTCTCTAGAGGAAGAGGAACACAATGAGCCATACTCTTTCACTCTAATAGGACATGGGATTTCAATAGGGATCGACCAATCCGTAGAATGGTGAATTTTACTACTGAAAATCGTCAAAAGTCTTTGGCAGATAAAACCCGGAAACAAAAGGGAAAAGCTAGTTCATCTTCAAATGTTTTATTGGGTCCCTTCATTAGCCCTAGTGCTGCTCGGCTTTATAGTGAGTATTTTAGTAAAAAGGGTGTTATGGTTGAAAGGAGCATTGGAATTTCAGATTTTGGTGATTATTACCTTTCTAAGCTCATTACCGATCGTAACTGAGAAGGTCTTCTCACTTTATCCGGTCCTGCTCCTATTCAGTTAGTCCAGGAATTTTACTCAAATTTCTCTGAAATCAACTCTAAAACCTGGTCTTTTAAATCTCGATCTTTAGAACAATCAGTTTTGATAAATCCAAATGTCATTGCTAAATTTCTTGGTTGTCCTCGAGTTCCAGATGCCTATTATCCTTATAAATACAAGAAAGATGAGGATAAAGAATCTATGAACAATATAGTCACCTTTCTTTGTGGTGCTCTTACACTTTGGGTTGGTTCCTTAATAGAAGTAACAAAACTCACTAGGGATGCAAGACTTGTAAACCTAGTAATGAGTGCCAATATCCACCCAAAGGTTCATACTGCAGACCTTAGGGAAGATAGAGCTCGATTTTTATTCAGTCTCCTTCGTGGACATGATATTGACCTTGCAGCACACATAATAGATTTGATGATTCAAGCCCATCAAACTCAAACTATGGTTGGAGCTCTTCCGTTTGGATCCCTGATTACTAAACTCCTTGGTTCTCAAGGGGTTATTGCTCCTCCTAGTGTTCCTACCCGTAATCCGAAAGGTCCAATCAACAAAAAGACCATCGCTCAGAGTTTCTCTCATGCTTCAGTTCAAGATATTGAGGAGGAAGCTGATTTTGGTACCAGATCCTCTCATCCACCTCCGGCCACGATTGAAGATCTAGCCAGAATGATGAGAGAGATGCAGATGGATCTCTCGACGCATATTTCATCCCACCAGGAGTTCACCACAAAGATCCATGGAAGACTTGGATCACTCGATGCAGCAGTGCTGGGAGTACAGAGAGATATTCGTGATTTTAGAGCTTATTATGAGTCTCATCTCACTTCAGATGATGAGGAGTGATAGTTAGTTTGATGTACTAGGATACTTCTAATGTTTCACTTTTATATTTGGGAGTTTACTGTAGTCCTAGTATTAGATTGAGACATTTGATGTATTTTGTATTGGTTGTACTTAGTACAAACCTCTTTTGGATGTTCTTGATTTGAATGCATTTGAGATGATGTTTGATATTTTACTCTCATTTTCTGTTATCTCATCTCTTATACTGATTTTGCCTTCATTCTTTCATTCCTATTCCGCCTTTGGCATTATGAGCCAAAAAGGGGGAGAGTAGATGATATTTGTGATAGATGATGGTTTATGGAATGGATATGTTACTCTATAGATAAACCTGTTATGCTCGTGCTCGATTATGCTCTATTTTTTCTTTGAATATTATTTCCCATGCTTCACAGGTTTTTGGTTGAGCTTGTGCAGGCAAATAGGTTCTCAGATTGTTAACAGGTTCTCAGATTGTTGGAACATGACAAGTTGAATGTCATGAGATTCTTTAGTCATGTAAAGGTTCACTTTTTCATTTTTGAATCATTTGGGAAAATTTGAACCTAGTATGTGAGTTAGTCTTGTTTTGTCCCGGAATTACCAAATGGGGAGATTGTAAATCCAAAAATAGGTGTTGGCAAATTCCGTGATCTTTAGATAGGTCATAAGAGTTGTGTCTTGTTCAACTTATCGGAAGAGTTAAAGTTTCAAGAAGACTGAAGATATTGAAGAAAAAGCTTCTACTCCGGATCTAGACAGGTAATGGACTTAGAGACCCCTACCTAGGTTGGATTTGACTTAGATAACTCTAAACATACCTAGGAGAATAGTTTTAAGCCTACCAAAGAGGTTTGATCTATTTTGAATCAAGCAAAAACAAAAGAAAAATGTTTAGGCTGAAATTCTGTCTCAACCGATCGCTCGGTGTTGCGACCGATCGATCGGTGGCCTACCGAGCGATCGGTGGCTATCAACTGGTCAAAAAATTTATATGGGGTATTTTTCCAGAGAGACTATTTTTAACCGATCTCTCGGTGAAAGTAGCGATCGATCGGTTTTGGACCGAGCGATCGGTAATAAGCACTGATCGATCGGTCCTCGTAAACATAATTTTATTTTTTCTGGACTCTTTTCTAAACCCTATATAAACAACTTTTTGGAGACCTAATTCGTATCTTTGTTTATTTTTGAAAGAGTAGAGGTTTGAGAAACCCTTCTAGGGCTTTTTCCATTGTTCTTCATAGATCTTTAGTGATCCCTCCTTTTTCAATCATCCTAGAGAATGCAAGTATAGATCTATTCGTTTGATCTTGCATTGTGTGATCTCAGATCTGTATGAGATCCCTCTAGGGTTTGAAGCTTTCTAAATTGATTCACAACCCTACACTTCGTGTGTATGTCCGGTGTATGATCCGGAGCCTTCGTGGAAGGAGATCGATCGTGTGTGATCGTGGTATTGAAGTAGCTTGAGAAGATTTGGTCGGTTAGGAACCGAAGCTGCTACAGCGAAGATCGAACCTGCTGGTTCGTGGAAATCAAGAGTAAGATTCTGTACCTAGGAACGTCGATTCCGGTTTGGGTAAGGTCTTGTCTTGTACTTGAATTCTTCTTATAGTGAAGTTTGTTGCTGGACGAGGTCCCGTGGTTTTTTCCCGTAAAGGTTTTCCACGTAAAAATCTGCTGTGTTTGATTTGTGTGGATTGTTTGTGTGAATGGTTCATTGATTTCCAATCTAATTAGATAAAAAATTAAAAATTGGTTAGAAGTTCTTAGATAGACCTATTCACCCCCCCCCCTCTAGGTCATAGAGATCATTGATCAGAGTAATTTCAATATTTAAAATAAAATACCTCGAAAAGTAATCAATAAAACACCCTATGAAATATGGAATGGAAGTTCACCTTCTTTCAAATACTTGAAAGTGTAGGGGTGTTTAGCTAAAGTGGTTGTTCCTAGTCTTAAAACGACTAAGATTGGACCTAAAACTGTTGATTGCATATTCATTGGTTATGCAAATAATAGTAGTGCATATAGATTTCTGATTCACAAATCTGAAAATCCTGATATGCATGTAAATACTATTATTGAATCAAGGAATGCATATTTCTTTGAAAATGTATTTCCTTGTAAATCTGGACAAGAGACTAGTTCAATTAAAAGAACTAGGGATACTACCATGAGTAGTAATAAAGACTTTGAAAGTAATAGTGAAGAACCTAGACTTAGCAAACGTGCTAAAAAGTCAAAGTCTTTTGGTCCTGATTTTCTAACATTTTTGTTAGAAAATGAGCCTCAAACTTTTAAAGAAGCTATGTCAAGTCCAGAAGCTCCTTTATGGAAAGAGGCTATAAATAGTGAAATTGAATTTATTCTACATAATCATACATGAGAGTTAGTTGATCTCTCATCAGGAAGTAAACCTCTTGGATATAAATGGATATTCAAAAGGAAAATGAAAGCAGATAGTTCAATTGATAAATACAAGACAAGACTTGTGGTCAAAGGATATAGTCAAAAGGAAGGACTAGATTACTTTGACACATATTCTCCAGTGACGAGAATAACATCAATTCGAATGATGATTGCAATTGCTGCATTAAAAAATCTTGACATTCATCAAATGGATGTCAAGACGGCTTTCTTAAATGGTGATCTGAATGAAGAAATACACATGGAACAACCAGAAGAGTTTTGTGTTCCAGGACAAGAAAAGAAAGTATGCAAGCTTGTTAAATCACTTTATGGATTGAAACAAGCACCAAAGCAATGGCACGAAAAATTTGACAATGCAATGTTGTCAAATGGATTCAAAATCAACGAGTGTGACAAATGTATTTATGTGAAAAACATAGAAACAGGATATGTCATAATATGTCTTTATGTGGATGACATGCTCATCATAGGGAGTAAGGATCAAATGATCAAAACTACTAAGAAATTGTTGAATAAACAATTTGATATGAAAGACATGGGAGTGGCAGATGTAATTTTGGGAATGAAAATTATCAAAACATCTGATGGATATGCTTTATCTCAATCACATTATATTGAGAAAGTACTTGAAAATTTTAACAAGTACGATGACCATCTAGTAAAGACTCCAATAGATGGAAATATACATTTAGCTAAGAATAATGGTGAAAGCATATCTCAATTGGAGTATTCTAGAATCATAGGAAGCTTAATGTACGTGATGAACTGTACACGTCCTGATATAGCATACTCCATAAGTAAACTGAGTAGATATACCAGTAATCCAGGGGAAGACCACTGGAAAGTCATAGTGAGGGTACTTCGATATTTAAAGTTTACCTAAAACTATGCATTGTGCTACACTAGATATCCAGCAGTCCTTGTAGGATACTACGATGCAAATTGGATATCAGATACTAAAGACTCAAAATCCACAAGTGGATATGTCTTTACATTGGGTGGTGCAGCAATTTCATGGAAATCTTCTAAGCAAACATGTATAGCACGGTCTACAATGGAATCTGAATTCATTGCATTAGACAAAGTTGGAGAAGAAGCAGAATGACTTCGACAATTCTTAGAAGATATTCCGATGTGGCAAAAACCTGTGTCAGCAATCTGCATACATTGTGACAGTCAATCTGCGATTGGGAGAGCGCAGAATCACATGTATAACGGAAAGTCTCGACACATTCGTCGTAGACATAACACCGTTAGACACTTGATTTCAAATGGGATAATTTCTTTAGAATACATAAGGTCAAAGGATAATATTGCTGATCATTTAACTAAAAGATTATCAAGAGAGCGAGTGAGTAACTCATCGAGGGGAATGGGGTTAAAGTCTATAACTTAAGAGTATTCACAATGGCAACCCAACCTAGTTGACTGGAGATCCCAAGATCTAGGTTCAAAGGGACAACTAAGTTGTGTATGACTCGACCTGATCACTTAAGAGAAAATGTCTCTTACCCATTCCTGTTATGAGCAAGTGATGACTGCATCGTGTTAGGATTAACTAAGTTATTAATGCTTCTTATATCTTGGAATTCCAAGTGGGGTATAGCAGAATACTTTTAATAAGAATCACCTATGTGAGTGTGAACTGGGCCGGTTCTATGAGAATTAAATTCTTTAGAGCACTCATGAAACCAGGATGTGTTCAGGGCCAAAATGAATACAACAATAAGAATTAAACTATGTTTGGGGACATCATGTGTGTATTCTATTGTCTTGATTTACAATAATGGCTGAACAGTTCAAGACATCATGTTCACTGATTAGCCAGTAAATCCGATAGTCCTACATAAGGGAAGGTTCAAGGCCGAAAGCTAACTATCCTATGCAAGACGTCTACTATTATGTACTCTCTCTTTAATGTCTACTATTATGTACTCTCTTTAGTGTCTGCATTTTTTCTATATTCAGTCCAGGAATTTTCATTCATGTGGGGGATTGTTGGAAAAATATTGTTTTGGAAAAATCTGGGAAAAACAGTTTTTTTTACAAACTTTGACCCAAAATATAAGTGGGACCCACAAGGGTTTTAAGGCGGGTCCAAGTTGATTCGTGTTCTCCTCCATGAGGAGATTAACGTAGTATATTCATTTGTCCAAAACAGTGAAGTGGTGAATGAGAAATTCATCTCAAAGTGGGCCACTTGAACATATGTTATAAGTTGAAGAATGGTGTAGTTTAATAGTCCCACATTGGAAAACTATTGAAACTATAACTTGGTTTAAATACCATTACCTTGGAGTAAAGGGTGGGCCCTTGGGGCACCCAAATTTTGCGAAGGAGTGAGCACTTGCTCCAAGGTGGAATCAACACACACGCGCGCCGCCGCCCCGCCCCGCCCCGACCCGTGTCCGAATGCGGTCCGATCCGGCTAGCTGGCTTGGCTTGGCTTGGCTTACTTTGGTTCTAGTGGGCCTTAAAGCCTGGCCCTTATATTTATTTTTTGCTGGGCTGGGCCAGAGCCTGTTCAACTTATACAGTTATTTCAACAGCTATTTAATTCCAACAGTCATGTCTGTTGGATTTAAATTTGAAACCCAAGAGACATGACCATTCTGGACAGTCTCCTTTGCCTGGTATTTAAGTCTTTTATAGTGCATATTCTGGAGTACGAAATTAATTCTTCTACTCCCTAGCCTCTAATCTCTTCTGCATATCAAAAGTCTGTGTTGTTCAAGAGAGGTACATTACATAAGTTTTTGGTTCGCTGGACAAGCTAATTGTTGTGCTTCTTCTGTTTGTAAAAAGATCACTTCATCCTGAGAGACAGACGTCCGTGGATCAAAAGCACCAGTGTAAGTGACGAAATCTGTCTTAAAGAGAGAGTTACTACTCGACTTGATCTATTGCTCTTTTTCAATTCCTAAACCAATGAGTTCATTTATTCTGTACTTTTAATTTATTGTTTTCTTAACAGAATATTTAGCTAATCAACTTCAAATTAATATTTTGTACACTGTAAAAGAATATTTTATAATTGTACAGTTTAATTTAATTGCTGCTGTGAATGAAACTTTATTTATTAAAGATTGAGTACAGAATTATTATAGTCAAATACTGACTTATAACCAACAATTAATGGGTTGAACTTTGAAGTTAAAAGCGAGGCAGGTATACGTCGGTCTCCATTTCCCATTTTTGGGAAGCCAGCTTTTTCTTTTCTTCTGGGAAAGGACAACCAGTTTTCTCTACTTTTAATGGGGATTCGAAAGATGACAGATTTTTTTCACATGTCATCTGTAGCCAATGCAGTAGAACTGCCAAAAACCATATTGTTTCCTCAGTTTCTTTTTGAGTTCTGCCACAAACTAGATGGCTTGTTCAGAGTTTCTTTCTTTGTACTACGACGATGACAAGTGAGTGAAAGGGATATACATCCGGGAAGTTATTAAAAATATTCCGTAGTACCTACTATTGAGTGTTCGATTGTTAGATGTAGAGGTCATTTCGAGATGTGTAAACTGTGAAAAGAAAATAAGAGATCAAAAGTCTCTTAAGTGGCCGTTTCATTCCTGTCAAAGAATCTCTTCCATCTAAGTTCGGCAAAAGAATTTTACAAAAAAATCCTTCCCTTTCATTTTCTCTTTTGCATATGTACGGTTATAATCCTTCCTCTCTCCTCTTCGTGAACCAAGTGAAACGAGATCACAATCAATTGTGATTGAACTCTTCGGGTTCAATTGCACTTATAAGTCAACAGGTAGCTCTTTTAACCCATATTATCCATTTTAACCCATATTAATTATGGTTAAGATTTATTAACTTTAGTTCAAAAATCTAACCTTATTTATTAGAAAAAATATTTAAAATAAATGAAATCCTCGACGATTATAATTGAGTTCTGTTATGCCCCTAAGGTCACCACATGTTCCTTTTGACACCTCTTAATTGTGATTGAGATTCACTCACCTATCATGGGTATTTAGAAAATGATATAAAATATTTAAATATTTTTTCTAATCACAATTATATTTTTTAAAAATCAAGGATAAGTGAGTGAATCTTATCCACACAGTTAAGGGATGTCAAAAGGGACACGTGGCTACCTCATAGGCGTAACCGGACTCCCTCGAGTTTAGTTATAAACATTGAGGATTTCATTCCTACTAAAAAATATTAACCCTAAGGGTTAAAAATTCTTAACTAAAGTTATTTTTTAATATTTTCTTAAAAATTAAGGTTAGGTTTTTGGACCTTAACACTTAGTAAATCTTAACTACAATTAATATGGGTTAGATTGTGATCTGTGTTGACATGTGGGTGCGGTTGAACTTGGGAAGAGTTCAAATGAAGACCGGATGGCAGTCTAACCAACATTAATTGTGGCTAAGATTCACTAACCTTTAGGGGTTTGAGCAATGTTCCCCCCTGAAAACATTGAACTGGATTGGCCCCAACGATCGACTCACTCAAACCCAGAAAATCGATGTGAACTGGGTGATTTTCTTAAACCAAGGTGTTCGAGACACTGCATGCACAAAGAAAAAGAAAAAGAGGGGTTTCATGGGAGAGAGAGAGAGACAGAGTATATAGATGAGATGAGGGCTAAAGCCTAAAGGGTTTGGGAGTGGAGCTATGGAAAGAGAAATAGAGATGCTTGGAGACGTAACTAAGGAGATACACACTTTGATTCGTCTCCCGGACAGAGAAGTGAATCCATCGCCAGAGAAAGACACATTTGATGGTGTGGACGGAGATAAGAGAATATGGTTGAGAGGAGAGAATGATTTATTAATGGGTTGAACTTTGCAGTTAATGCGAGGCAGGTATACGTCGGTCTCCATTTCCCATTTTTGTGAAGCAAGGTTTTTTTTATTCTTCTGGGATAGGATAGCCAATTTCTGTACTTTTAAGGGGGACTCGTAAGATGACAGCTTTTTTCACATGTCATTTGTAGCCAATGTAGTAGAACTGCCAAAAACCAGATGGCTTCCTCAGAGTTTCTTTTTGAGATCTGCCACAAACCAGATGGCTAGCTCCGAGTTTCATTCTTCCTACTACGACGATGCCAAGTGAGTGAAAGGATATACATAAGGGGAATTTATTAAAAGAAGCCAAATCCTCTAGCACCCTTTGAGGTGGTCACTTGTCCCTTTTGACACCTCTTAATTATGGTTAAGATTCACTCACCCCTAGGGTTCTTTCATCTATTTTTAGTGTTTTTTAATATTAAATAAAAACAATCAAGTTTTTTAATATTAAAATATTTGTAAAAAAAAAAGAAATTATTTAAAAAATAAGGATTTGTGAGTAAATCTTAATCACAATTAAAGGATGTCAAAACAGACACGTGGCCATCTCAAAGGCTGATAATCGGATTTGCCAAATCTGGCTTGTTATTAATTACACTCTATATAGTACCTACCATCTAGTGTGCGACCGTTAGATGTAGAGGCAGTTGTGTAAACTGTGAAAAGAAAATAAGAGATCAAAAGTCTTTTAATCGGTCGTTCCCTTCCTCTCAAAGAAGCCCAGCCATCTAAGTTCGGCTAAAGAGTTTTACAAAAAAACGTCCCCCCTCTCATTTCCTCTTTTGCATAGGTACGGATATAACCCTTCCTCTCCCCTCATCGTGAACCAAGTGAAACGAGATCACAGTGATTGAACTCTTCGAGTTCAATTGCACTTATAAGTCCACACATATCTCTTTTAACTCATATTAACCCTTATTAATTGTGGTTAAGATTTATTAACTCTAGTTCAAAAATCTAACCTTATTTATTTGAAAACATATTTAAAATAAATGAAATCCTCAACTATTATAACTGAATTCTGTTATGCCCTTAATGTCACCACGTGTCCCTTTTGACACCTCCTAATTGATCGAGATTCACCCACATTTCATGGGTTTTTAGAAAATGATATTTAAAATATTTTTCCTAATCATGGTTATATTTTAAAAAAATCTCGGATATGTGGGTGAATCTTAACCACAGTTAAGGGATGTTGAAAGGGACACGTGGCTACCTCACAGGTGTAACCGGACTCCCCCGAGTTCAGTTATAAACGTTGAGGATTTCATTCCTACTAAAATATATTAACCCTAAGGATTAAAAATTCTTAACTAAAGTTATTTTTTAATATTTTCTTAAAAAATAAGTTTAGGTTGTTGAATTCTAAGGCTTAGTAAATCTTAACCACAATTAATATGGGTTAGATTTTGATCGTGTTACCATGTGGGTGCAGTTGAACTCGGGAAGAATTCAGTCTAACCCACATTAATTGTGGCAAAGATTCACTAACCTTTAGGGTTTTGCAATGTTTCCCCCCCTGAAAACATTGAACTGGATTGGCCTAAACGGTCGACTCACTCGAACCCAGAAAATCAATGTGAACCCGGTGATTTTCTCTAACCAAGGCGTTCGAGACACTGCATGCACAGAGAAAAAGAAGAAGAGAAGGTTTCTTGGGAGAGGGAGAGAGTATAGAGATGAGATGAGGGCTAAAGCCTAAAGGGTTTGGGAGTGGAGCTATGAAAAGAGAAATATAGAAGTTTGAAGACGTGACTATGGAGATACACACTTTGATTCGCCTCCCTGATGGATATGTTAATCCGTCGCCGGAGAAAGGCACATTTGTTTGTGTGGACAGAGATAAGAGAAGAAGATTTATTAATGGGTTGAACTTTGAAGTTAAAGCGAAGCAGGTATACGTCGGTCTCCATTTCCCATTTTTGGGAAGCCAACCTTTTCTACTCTTCTCGGAAAAGGACAATCAGTTTTCTCTACTTTTAATGGGGATTCTTAAGATGGCAGCTTTTTTCACATGTCATCTGTAGCCAATGCAGTAGAACTGTCAAACACCAGATGGTTTCCTCATAGTTTCTTTTTGAGATCTGCCACAAACCAGATGGCTTGCTCAGAGTTTCTTGATTTGATCAGAGTTTCTTTCTTCCTACTACGACGATGACAAATGAGTGAAGGGATATACATCCGGAAAGTTATTAAAAACACTCTATGGTACCTACCATCAAGTGTGAGACTGTTAGATGTAGTGGCCACTTCGAGATGTGTAAATTGTGAAAAGAAAATAAGAGATCAAAAGTCTCTTAACCGGTCGTTCTCTTCCTCTCAAAGAAATCCAACCATCTAAGTTCGTATAAAGAGTTTTACAAAAAAGTCCCTCTCTCTCATTTTCTCTTTTGCATAGGTACGATTATAACCCTTCCTCTCTTCACTCTGTGCACCAAGTGAAACGAGATCACGCTCAATTGCCAGTTCAATTACACTTGTAAGTCAACACATATCCCTTTTAACCCATATTAATCGTGGTTAAGATTTATTAACTCTAGTTCAAAAATCTAACCTTACTTAGAAAAAATATTAAAAATATATGAAATCCTCGACCATTATAACTGAGTTTTGTTATGCCCCTAAGGTCACCGCGTGTCTCTTTTGACACCTCTTAACTGTGATTGAGATTCACCCACCTACCATGGGTTTTTAGAAAATGATATTTAAAATATTTAAATATTTTTTCTAACCATGGTTATATTTTTTAAAAATCAAGGATAGGTGGGTGAATCTTAACCACAGTTAAGGGATGTCAAAAGGGACATGTGGCTACCTCACGGGCGTAACCGGACTCTCTTGAGTTCAATTATAAGCGTTGAGGAATTCATCCCTACTAAAAAATATTAACCCTAAGGGTTAAAAATTCTTAACCAAAGTTACTTTTTAATAATTTCTTAAAAATTAAGGTTAGGTTGTTGAACCCTAAGGCTTAGTAAATCTTAACCACAATTAATATGGGCTAGATTGCGATCTGTGTTGACATGTGGGTGCAGTTGAACTCGGGACGAGTTCAAGTGAAGTCTGGATCACAGTCCAACCCATATTAATTGTGGCTAAGATTCACTAACCTTTAGTGTTCCACAACCTAACCTTGATTTTTAGAAAAAAAACAAAACATTAAAGATTACCCTGGTTAAGAATTTTTAATTTGTACAATTAATATTTCTTAAATTAAATAAAATCTTCGACGGTTATAACGGGACTTGGGGAGTCTGATTACGCACTTGAGGCCGCCACGTCTTCCTTTTGACATCCCTTAATTGTGGTTAAGATTCACCTACCCTTAGCGTTCACCCACTGTTGATGATGAAAAATGATGAGTTGACACGTGGCAAGTTTTTCCTAGTCTAAAGATTTGAACTAGTCAAAAGCTACGTTGATAAATATTATGATGACCTGAAAGGTTCACTAAACTCAAAGTATGTCATATTCAAGAATAAGATCCGAACTCAGAGCATGTTAGTTCACTCACTATGCTTTCATGGCTTAAAGTAATTCGAATATTCTGCAGATGGTATAATTAAATGAACAAATTTTGATCAAATGATATGGTAAGCTTTCAGATTCTGGTAGAAAGCTCAAAGGAGGCATATTCCGTTAGGACATAATTGATCCTTGGTAAGATTTCAGTAAAATTAGATTATTGAATGTTTCTAATGACATTATGATGTTTTATTCTTCAAGACATGTCTTAAATAAATGGCGTTGCGAGCTTATACTGATCAAAAGCTCGAAGGAGTTATACTCCATTAAGACGAAAATGCGGTTACCGGTTCAGTCTCGTCTCCATAGGGATTCGGTGGATTCAGATCACCATATACCATATTGTCTTGTTGAGGGAATTGATGTATGATAAGTCACTGCTCCTCCTGGAAATGGGCGTGCATGTTCTTCCCATCTCCTATTCCAGTAGTATGGATTACTCCTGGGCTAACCGTCAGGAGAGAATTTGGGATGTATCTTGCCCTATTTCCTTGTGGGCTATTGGAGGTGTATGACCTCCATAGTCTCATTCTCTTGTACTAGATGATTGAGGCCTAACGGTGGATATCGCATCCACCCTTAGAATGGTACCCTCGTCTAGCACTTATGATTTCTCTAGGACAAGCTATCCCAAAGGTGTATGACCCGCCTTTGTTATACGATGAATTATATATATGTATGCATTTGAGGAAAGATTATGAGATGCGGTCTGGAGGGATAGGAGAGAATCTGTTAAAATAGATTAAACTCCTTCTTGAAGTAGTTTACTCTTTTAACCTTTGAAGAATGTATCCAAATGATTGTTTTACGTCATAACAATCTAAAGGGTTAAACTGTAACTGAAAGTTGGTTACAATGGTTTGATGAGCTGACAACTATTTCTCAACAGAATACACTCTATTTAACAGATAGACTCCTTTTAACGGAATACATCCATATTTTAACAAAATAGCTCTACTTAACGGAATATAGTTGACATATGTTAGAATCAGTTAGATATCATGTCAGAGGTATTTTTGATGAGATATCATTGATTAAGCAAAGACTTTTCTCTATAAATAAGAGAGACTTGAAGACTAAAGGACCTTTTTCTAAGACTTTTGAAGAGCAGAAGATTTTTCTCAGACTTAAGAGAGAAACTCTCTTTCTCAGGTCCCGTGTGTGTGTTCTTGAGTGTTCTTGAGAGAAGGGCTGCCAAATCAACATACATTCTTCATTGTTCCCTCTTTTCTCCCTTTAAATCGTGTCATGTTCTCCTTTCTATTCCTCTTGTCTTGATCTTTCAGGAATCCGAAGAAGGACAGCTAATGAAGTGTAGCTGGACTCCTTCTGGCTTGTAGAATAACCCAGATTTGAGGACAAGGTTGCAGACGAAGATCTGGTGATCCTACTCAACAAGCTTCAAAATCCTCCGATTCAACAATTGACGGCTTTGTTGGGGAAAAATAGTTGCGTCAATCTTAAAAGATGATGGTGAGCAAGAGGGTTAATCATTCAAGTTCTATTGCTTCAGAAGATGTCCGAGAAGGATCTAATACATTCAGGCTTGAAGAACCAAATTTGAGTTATATTCTTGGGTCGATCATCGCACAACTTCAAGCTTCTCAAGCTCAGATGCAGATCCAAATGCAAACTCAATTACAAAACCAGATCCAGGAAATCCACGATATGATGACGGCTCAGATGCTAGCTTCAGAGTAACATATGGAAGAGACCTTTAGGAAGGTTCAACATACTCAAGTTGAAGGTCCAGAGCATCCAAGTCCAGATCACACTCCTTCACCAGTACGGAATCCTGAGAGGAATTCTCCTGTGAACAAAACTCCTGTGTATAATAATCAAACACAAGAACTTATTCCATCTCCGGTGTATAATAATCATACACGTGTCGTCTCTAGCCAATGCAGTAGAGAGGAGCATCGTTGGATTGGGTTCTTTTTTAGAACTGCCAAAAACTAGATGGCTTCCTTAGAGTTTTCTTTTTGAGATCTGCCACAACCCAGATGGCTTGCTCAGAGTTTCTTTCTTCCTACGACGATGACAAGTGAGTGAAGGGATATACATAAGTTACCAACCAAAACATGTCTACTAAGCTGATGATCACGTCTGGTGATTACATTGAACTGGTGGGCATTCTTCTGCTCCTATTGAAAATTGAAATTTTGGGGGGTTTGGAGCAATGTTTTTAAGGGGGTTTTTTCATATCAGCTGCTTGGTTTGCCTTAATTTTGTAAATACACTGTTATGTATAATAGATTTGCAAACTAAGTCATTGTTTTTCAACAGTTAGGCAAAGAACCTTGGCCCTTAGTTCCGTTTGACTTTTCTTTGTTATTGTTAGTAAATTGACTATTCTACCCTTAAGATATTTCATAATCTCATAAAACCCTTTTAATTGCTCTTAAACTATAGTTAACAAGTTTTAACCACTGTCGTTAATTTTTTTTAAAAAAATTGTTTTCTAAAACTAAGGTTAATTCTTTAACCTAAAAGGTTAGTAAGTCTTAATCACAGTTAAAGGGAGTTAAAAAGAAACACGTATCACAAGGTATTATAGTACACTAAATGTCGCAAGGGTGTTAAAGTCACTTTTTAAACATTTTTGATTAAAGTCAAAGGAAATGAAAATAAATAAGGTTCTTTGTCTAACATTTTTTTATTTTTTAAAAGGGCACTTAAAGTGGAACCTCATTATGAGATCGAACCACATCCAATAGTGATTGAACTCAGGGAGAGTTCAATCGGTTAACCCCCATTAACCATGGTTAAGATTATTCCCTAATCCTTAGGGTTCAATAATCTAACCTTGGTTTTTAGAAATTCGTTTTTAAGAAGACTTAATCCTGGGGTTAAAATTTGTTAACTCTAAGGTTAATTTTTCAAAATATTTTGTTTTCTAAAAAATAAGGTCAGCTTGTTGAACCCTAAGGGCTAGAGAATCTTAACCATGACTAAGGGTTAAAAAGGACATGTGTTAACCTGTGGGTGTGATTGAACTCTCCCGAAGTTCAATCGTAATTGGCTGTGATTCGGTCTCCCTCATCATTCCACTTTTGTTGAATTGCATTCAAAAAGGCTTACAATGAATATAATACCCTTGTGATATTTAATGATCTATAATACCATTGTGACATGTGTCCCTTTAGTTGTTAAGATTCACTACCCCTTAGGGTTAGAGCATCTAACCTTGGTTTTTTTTAAAAAAAAATTAACTACAAGACCATAATTCAAGGACAGTTAAAGGGGGCTTTGTGAGGTTATGAAATATCATAAGGATATAATATTAATTTTACTACAGACATAAATAAAAGTCCAACCGGGCTAAGAGTTGAGTTTCCTTGTTTAATGGTTGAAAAATGATGAGTTAATTTACAAATCTTTTATACATAATGCTAGCCTTACTCACAGACCTTCACTACTCTAAGCCAAAAAATAGCAGTTGTCCTTGCTTTAACATATGTTGGTTTTTGGCCAGCAGTAGAGAAGAATGAGAGATGGACTAGCTCCCCTCACCTTGAAAGTGTTGTAGTTACCGATTATATATCATTCTTTTTACTATTAAAATTAAAAAAAAGGTCCACCATTATTAAGCGGATCTAGTTTCGCCTATTATCATTGATCTGACAATGGAGGCATGGTTTTCTAAGTTAAGAATAGATCTCATTATTTTGAAGAGTGACCATCATCATTTATTTTGAAAATTAGGATAATTTTGAGAAATTTTGGACATATATTAGAAAACATGGGTTTGAGCTTTTTGGTACCGAAGAGAGATATTTGTAAAAGAAAGTTTGTATTGAGAATGCTGACCTAACTATGGCATTTATAAGAGTTGCTTGTGCAATACAAATTAGACATGTATTCGAGTCAAGTTGAGCCGAGCTTGGCCAAGATCGACCTCGGTGTGGACATGCTTGAGGTCAAACTTGATTCAAGCTGAGTCAAGCTTAGATTGGCTTGAGCTCAATTCGAATTTTAGGGTTATTTCGATTATTTTACATAATTTTAAAAATTATTTAATACTAAAGTACAATAAAATAAATCACACAAACTTTTGGTTTCATATATGAAAATAAGATAAGGAGCGTCTAGTCTAGAAAGAAGATAATTAGGGTTAGTGATTTTTTACTTTTACTTCTTAACTTTATTTTGTTATTAATCTCTCAAATTAATTTATTATAAGTGAAAAAGTATAATAAATTATAACAAATACAATTTAAAAGTAATATTAACATTCATGTATACAAAGTTTACTAATATATATTATTTAGCTGAGCATCTGAGCTTAACTCAAACCAAGCCCTAAACAAGTCGAGGCAAATTAGCTAGCCCCTAGCTTGAGCTCAACTTGTTTAAACCCTTTGTGCACAAAAATGCTGTTTTTTCTCCATTTTTCTCACTTAGGTTAGTTTTGACCTTAGTTAGATCTTGCTACCTCCCTAGGCTTTCACATAAGCCTTTTTAATCCATTTAAAAGCCCAAAAAAGTATAAAACTAAAATCCAAAAAAAAAAACATTACAAGATCAAAATCCAAAAACATCTAAAAATCCCAAAATATCCAAAAGAATCAACCAAAGCCGTAAGGCGTGTTACTCTACTTCAGAATTAGTATAAACTACCTATGCTCTAAAATGAGCACCTAAACTACCCATCGCTCTAGAACGGGAACGAGCGTCTAAACTACCACTAACTCTAAAATAGAGTATAAACTACGCACGATCACCTCCCTCGTGAACTACTTTAGTCTGATTCCACTAAGCCGAATAAGTAGGCAACCCGAACAAGGGCATGATCCTACTAGTTTAGTGACCTCAATCTCCCCTTTCTTGATTAGCATAATTAAAATAATTAGGTCAAATCAATTGGAAAAAAGTTTGTTTGGAAAAGACTTAGGAATTAGGTTATCATCTTATGACGGGCGTCCCGGGGTGCCTAACACATTCCCCAAAATTTAAGTGAATCTCTTACCTAGAGTCTCACCTTGGACCTAGGGATGGCAATATGACCCACCCCCATAGGGGCCCCAACCCGCCCCTATAGGAGCCGTTTTTTTTCAAATAAATTGGGGGCAGGGCGGGAATGGTATAAAAAATAAAGACCCGACTCGGTTTCGGGGCAGGGGCGGTTTTAGTATACCTCACTCCGGTGCCCCGCCCCACCTCGGAACCACTTTAATTAAATATATAAAGGCAGTAGGGGTGGGGCGAGGATTTTATAAGCGGGGCGGAGTTGGTTTCACCATATATAAGCCCAGGTCGGGGGCAGGGCAGGGCGGGGCGGGGCAACTTTATAATCGGGTCGGGGCCTGGGAGGTAGAAAACCGCTCCGCCCTGCCCCATTGCCATTCCTACTTGGACCGTAGGCAAGCCACCCTAATTTGGGTCCTATTACCCTTAGAATTAATAATAGGTAACGACTCTTTCAAATCACAGCTCATTGCATTCCTTTGTAGGGCCCGGCTCGGAAGGAAATGTGGTAAATTCCTGCGCTCACCGTGCATATACTCCTAAAAAGTGACACACATTGAATTAAGGCGTTTGTCCAAAAAGCTCTCTCCAAGGCGATATAGCACTGAACCACGAACCATCTGGTATACACACTCTCGGTCCATCACAACTACTTTTCTATTTGAATTGTTTGATCAGTTTATGATAAAACCGTAGTTGTAGTGTTTTGTTATATGAACTTCTTTTGCAGTTTGAATTCTAGTTAGTCTATTTGATTGTGTTAAAGACAGTTGCCTATGAAGCATAACTCATTTCTTTCCTTAAAAGGTACTTGAATTTGATGATTATAGATGAAAAACATTCAAGACCTAACTTTATAATTTGATGATCATAGATGAAAATCGTCCATCACAACTTTATAATCATTCAAGACCAAAAAAGGCATAGCGATCGCGTGAAGAAGAGGCGGATTTAATGAGTTTCGTCAAGGTTAGCTATAATAGGGTTTTTGAATTGGTTGGAAACAAGAGGTAAGGAAGAAGGAGAAGATGACATTTTTATCTTTAAAAAAAAATCATTTTCATGTTTAAATAATTTTTATAGTTAGATGTATAGCAACAAAAGTTGGGGTGCGCATAGCACCACCCAAAATTTATCACATCAATTATCCGAGTCACATTGGAACATTGGAATATCATTGTTAGCGTTAGGGCTGCATTCAAGACAAGCTGGCTTGTGAGCTCGACTCTACTCATTCAAAGCCAAGCTCAAGCTATGCTTTATTTGAACTCGAATGTTTAAATAAGTCAAGCTTAAGCCATACCCTGTTTGATTAAGAGTCTGACTGGATTCAAAGTATTATATATATACTATTTTTTTTTGTAATGCTATTTATATTAGTATATATTAAAAATTTTAACTTATAATAAATAAATAAATAATAGGTATTATTAACAAAAAAAAAAGTTGAAAATTCAAAAACAAAAATCCTATCCTAAACTCTCAACTTCTGAATTGAAGACTATCATCAAATATGATTTTTGTGTATAATTAGATTAATTTTATGCAGTTTATTTATTCTGGCTTAATAATAAATGATGTTATTAAAAAGTATGTAAAATTGATCAAATAAACCTAAAATTCAAATCAAGCTTAAGCCAATCCGAACTTGTCTCACATCAAATTTAAGCTCGAATCAAACTTGAGATCGATCAAGCTTAAGTCTAAGCTTAAGTCTGAACATTCGAGCTTGAACAAAGCTCAAGCCAAAGTCGAGCATGTTTAAACCAAGCTCAAGGTTGGCTCGAATACAATCTGTGGCAGAGGTAGGATATATCACAACCAATTGTAATTGAACTCAGGGAGAGTTCAATCACATCCACAAGTCAACACACGTCTCTTTTACCCCCTATTAATTGTGGTTAAGATTTACTAACTATTGGTGTTCAATAATATAACCTTAATTTTGAGAAAAAAATATTTAAAAAGTATTTAACTATGGTTAAGAATTTATAGCCCTTGAGATAATTTTTTTAAATATTTTATTCTAAATTACAAAGTTAGATTATTGAACTCTAAGAGTTAGTAAATCTTAACTCTAGTAAATAGAGGTTAAAAGGCACACGTGTTGACCTGTGGGTGCGATTGAATTTGACTTTCCCCGAGTTCATTGGCAATTGGCTGTAATCCTATCTCATCATGGTCACATTGGCTGCTTCATCAGTGAGGAAGAGGACAAAGAAAAAGAAAAAGAAAAAGAAAAAGGAGGATTGAGACATGATCAAAGCTAATTGTGAATTCAATTGCATATGTGGCACATGTTGATTGAAAATTTGAATTTCTTTTCGCATCCGAACCACATGTGGCACATATGCAATTGGTTGTGAATTGTGATCCAATCTCAAAGGGTAGATAGATTATGTCAAAATTACATATCATGGGAATAGCCCAGTGGTGGTAGTGTGTCCCTTCACTACTCAACAAGCAGCCACTTTGAGTCTTTGACTGACAAGCTTTTGTAGACCGAAGTAACAGTCACCAACCAATCCAGTTTTGATGGTTGGTAAGGGATAAAAAAAAAAAAAATCTAAATTCTAAACATAAACACACACATGATCACCAATCCATTTAAAGAAGCAAATAAGCTAGTATTTCTTTCTTTGTACAAGCGTTCCGATGATGATGATGATGATGATGGGTGGAAACGGAAAGGAGATAGTAAGAAACGCAGAGAAGTTGGTGGTGTCGGCCATGAAAGGAAACGATGCGTCTCACGACGCTTCCCACGTTTTCAGAGTTAGAGACCTCGCTCTCTCGTTAGCACGTGAAGAGGGCTTGTCTTCTTCTTCTTCTTCTTCAGAAGCCATGGAAATTGTAAGTTCCAAATCCTCTAAACCCTAATTCTACCTCTTTTCTAAATTCCATTTATTCCTTTTGCTTTTGGGGTTCATACCTTGTATCTATTTCTGGTTTTGTATTTCACAGGCACCAAACTAGTCTAACTCAGCTGACAAATCCAGATAAAAGTTGTCTGGTGAAGGGAAGGGGACAATTTTCCATAGTTGCCTCATTTTCAAATGAAATGAAGTAAACAAAAAATAAATAATAAAATAACCCAACTTCGGGTATACAGCTTTGCATATCAACAAGTAATTTGGAATGGTTGATCTTGAAGATCTTTTGGAATGGTGACAATACAAATATGGGATGCAATATACATACAATCTATTCTATTTCTAATTTGTTGGGTTTATGGAAGAAATGGAATAATATAATATTCGGTGGGATTGGTTGTTGGACTTCCAAGTTAGTTTCTTTGGCAGATATGATTCAAAGGTGTCTGCTCATCGTAACGGAATTCTCAAATACTCAAACTTCATGTTTGAATTCAACACTGAATTTTGGACTTATTGGTGACTTTTGGAGTCATTTGTTTTGGTTTTTTGTGGAAACAAGGCCTTGTTTCCAAACCTTGTATATCTCTTTCTAATACAATTTTGTATTCATAAAAGAACATTCTATGGGTTATTATTGGCTATGATCAATTGCATTCAACAAGGATATAGTTTTGACAAACGTTCCAATATAGATTAGGAGTGACACTCAAGGGTAATGGGATAGGGTGAAATTCCCTTAATGTTGAAGAGCTACCAAAAATAATATAAGTATTTGCAGCTTTGAGAAGTTTTTCTTAGATGCAATCAAGACGTAGGCTCCTTAAAAGAAAAGAGTAGAGACTTGGGAATATGGACTGTCTTAGTTCTTTTCTATTGTGAAGTTGTACATATTACTGAAATCAATAGGAATTTGTATTATTAATGTATTACCAGAAAAAAAATCTAATACATGGGTTTAACCCAATCATAAAGATGAATGAAAAAATATTTAAAACTAAAGAAGGGGTAGGAAAAGAGGACATTGAAGCGCTCGGTCTTGTCCTTGTCTATGGTTTTGGAGCTT